>VDFB02322437.1:0-78937 GCA_007258455.2 Sequoia sempervirens | reverse complement strand
GAAGTTTGCTTGTCATTGATGAGATTGTTGGCAACATGAGCATGGGCATATATGGGGTTGTCATTAATGTCAACATTGATGTACAACTTTGATGAGTGTGAGCGATTTTGGTGATGACAATCCATTATATAGGTGCAAGAGTCTTGATCTAGAGTAGAATATATGTGTTTGATATTTATCTAAGTCCCAGAGTACAATTTTCAAAGTACAATGAACCAGTTTTGAGGTCCGCATTGTTTCACCATACAAAATCAGGTTATTCGGTTCTAAGGCAATTTTGGTGTATGTTGGGGGAACCTAAATCCAAAGTTTCATGTCTTTATGTCCTCTGGTGTCGAAGATAGAGATGATAGTGTTAGGGTGAGAGATGGTAGATATCTAACAATTAAATGCAGATCTATATAATAAACAGAGAAACTAAAACATGCACAGAATAAATCATAACACAAAGAATTTAACGTGGTTCACCCAATCTGGGCTACATCCACCAAACCACAACCATCCAATACTTTTATTATCTAGTACAAAACCTATTACAATCTTCCGAATAATCGCGTTTTCATCATACTATAATACCCATCTGAACCCCTTTTTAACAAGCTTAGAAGCTTCCAGATTTTTGGGTTCTACAAAATCGTAATTTTCTTTTTACATTGATTTTTTCCCTTTTTCAGTGATCACGCAAAAAAGTAGGAGAAAATTTTTTCTTGGGGGCTGCCGCCCTTGAACCCCGGCAAGGACAAGGGGATGGGGTGTACAGTATACCGTGGGCTATACAGTATAGCATGCTCAGTCGCCACATAACAACAATCTCCCACTTGAATACTGATCAGGCTCCATACCAACACAATCTCCCACTTGGAGACTGATCCTAGACGACACTATTGCAATTACAGCTCCCACTGGAAATAAGTACCTTGGACCCTACTGCTCTGTTATACTTGAATTCAACCTTGAAGACCAATCGAAGCTGAAGAGGAGCTCAGCTTCTCCCTTGTCACTGCCTTCGTAAACATATTTGCTGGATTGACATTTGTATGTATCTTGTCCAGCTTAACCTGTCCATCCTCCAACACTAACCGAATGAAATGATATCTCAACTGGATGTGTTTTGTTTTAGAATGCAGAGCAGAATTCTTTGTAAGATGTATAGAACTCTGGCTATCTATAAACAAGTAATTTCCAGCCTGTTGTTTGGCCAACTCATCCATGAAAAGTTGCAGCCATATCATCTCCTTTTCCACCTCTGTTGCAGCAACATACTCTACCTCTATGGTGGATAAAGCAACCACCTTCTACAAACAAGAAATCCAACTCACTGTTGTCCCACCAACTGTAAATACATAACTTATAATACTCCACCTGGTTTCTATATCCCCTGCTAAATCTGAGTCAACATAGCCTTTTAAATCAGTATTAGATCCTCCAAAACATAAACAATTATTGGATGTACCTCTCAAATACCTAAGAATCCATTTTACCGCATTCCAATGCTCAACTCCGGGATGACTCAAATACCTGCTAGCAACTCCTACAACATGTGCAATATCTGGTATCGTGCATACCATGGCATACATTAGACTACCTATAGCTGAAACATATGGTACCTTGGACATTTTTTTCTCCTCTTGTGTCTTTGGACACATATCCTTAGTCAATTTGACATGACTAGGCAAAGGTGTGCTGACAGCTTTTGCATTCTCCATATGAAATCTATGCAACACCTTTTCAACATAATTAGCCTGAGATAAAAACAATTTTTTATTTTTCCTATCTCTACAAATTTTCATACCAAGGATTTGTTTTGCTGCCCCTAAATCCTTCATAGCAAAAGACTTTGCTAACTGTTGTTTCAACTCTCTTATGTGACCCATGTTAGACCTAGCTACAAGCATGTCATCAACATATAAACACAAAATAATGTAGCTGTCATTATCCAACCTCTTAAAATAAACACAATGGTCAGAATTACACCTGCTGTAGCCTTGCTCAGCCATAAAACTATCAAATTTTAAGTACCATTGCCGAGGTGCTTGCTTCAAGCCATATAAACTTTTATTCAATCTGCACAGTAGTTTCTCCTTACCTTTGACCTCAAATCCTTATGGTTGTTCCATATATATTTCCTCTTCCAAATCACCATGGAGAAAGGTCGTTTTAACATCAAGCTATTCTAAATGCAAATCTTCAGCAGCCACAATACTTAAAACAATACGAATAGAAGTCATTTTAACAACAGGAGAAAAAATCTCATCAAAATCAATACCCTTTTTATGTGCAAATCCCTTTACAACTAACCTAGCTTTAAATTTTTTCTTACCTCCATCATCCTCTTTCAGCCTATAAACCCATTTGTCTGGTAAATCCTTTTTTACTCCTCAAGTAGCAACTTGTATAAAATCAAAGTTTGATTTTTCCGCTAAGAGTCCATTTCTTCATTCATTCCATGCCTCTAATCAACCTTTGGTATCCACCGCATAGCTTCATCATAATATTCGTCTACCAAAGATCGCTAACAAAATAGTATACAAAGAGGGAGAGACCTTTCTCTGGAGGTCCACTTAACCTTGAAGATTGTCTAACAGGAGTTTGTGGTATTTGTTGCTGTTGTTGCTACCCAACATGAGGAATCACTGAAACATCATTGTTTGGAATATCATCCAACACTGCATAATCATTTTCTTTTTTCTCATGCTGCAGCAATAGATCTTTGTACAACAATTCTTCATTGAATATGACATTCCTACTTCTCACAATTTTTGATTTTCAAAATCCCAAAGCCTATAACCAAATTCATCAATGCCATATCCAACAAATACACATTTCTTTGATTTACATCAAGCTTGGTTCTATTTTCAGAATCTACATGTGCAAATGCTTCACAACCGAAGGTTTTGAGAAAATAATAACTCACCTTCTTACCTTTCCATGCTTCCTCTGGAATACCACAACCCAAAGGATTGGAGGGACCTCTATTAATTAAATAAACAACAGTGTTTACAGTCTCTGCCCATAATTTTAAAGGTAGCCCAGCATGCAATCTCATAGTCCATGCACGCTCTATTATTGTTCTATTCATGTGTTCAGCCACTCCATTTTCCTGTGGAGTCCTTGGAACCATTTTCTATCTACGAATACCATTAGAGGAACAATAATCTTCAAACTCTTTGCTGCAATAATCACCACCATTATCGGATCTGAGACATTTTATCCTTTTACTAGTCTCATTCTCAACCAAGCTTCTCCATTTTTTAAAGGTTTCAAATACATTGGATTTCTGCCTAAGGAAATAAATCCATACCTTCCTAGTTGCATCATCAATGAATGTAACATAATACAGAGAGCCACCGAGAGAAGATATCTAAGCTGGTCCCCATACATCCGTATGCACAAGCTCCAATTTCTCATCTTTCTTTTGCTTCCCATCCTTGAGAAAACTTACTCTCTTTTGTTTTCCATACACACAACTTTCACAGAAATACATATTAACACATTTTAGACATGGTAAAACATTATTTGAATGAAGTACTTTCATACCTTTTGCACTCATATGCCCAAGTCTATTATGCCACAGTGCTGATTCAGAGTCCACAACAACTGTATGATCTTCTACCTGTTGAACTGCAGCAACTCTTGCTGAACATTGACCTTTTTTCTGAATAATTAAAGTAGAAGGAACAGTATGACCTGTACAAAGATATAAGGTGCCTACTTTCACACCTTTTGCTACCACTAAGGCACCCTTTGTGACCCTCCAGTTTTTATCACTAAAAGTAACAACACAACCTTCATCATCTAGTTGCCCTGTAAATTAAATTTCTGCTTAACTTTGGAACATGCCTTACCTCACGTAGTAGCCAATGATTCTCATTCTGCAACTTAATCTTGATTCTTCCCTTTCCAACAATCTGACAGGGTTCGTTATCTCCTAAATAAACTAGCCCAAAATCCCCTTGGACATAATCAAGAAAATAACTTCTATGGGGGGTAGCATGAAATGAAGCCCCTGAATCTAACACCCAAGAATCATCAGCATTATCAAGGGAAAGAATCAAAGCATCCTCATCAGATTTATTACTTACCACATTTGCCTCTTTACTTCCTTCATTTTTGTCTCCTTTATTTTTTCGAGACTAGAAATCTTTCTTTAAATGACCTGGTTTACCACAGTACCAACAATCCTTCTTGTCTCTAGATTGGGACTTTCTGTCCTTTGATTTTCCTCATGACTTCCCACGATATCCAGAATTTTTTCCTCTCTCCTTTGCTCTACCCCTGCTTTCTGCATTCAAAACACTGCCTGATGTGGATGTTTCACCTGAGCTTTTCCCACGGATTTCCTCGCTCAAAATAACACCAACAACATCATCAAACTTTAATGTATTCGAACCAGAAACATAATTGCTAACAGCCATTACCAAGCTATTCCAACTTTTAGGCAAAGAACACAGAATCAAAGGAGCCCTAACTTCTTCATCAAAGTTTACTTTTACAAAAGTTAATTGAATGGTGACTGTATTAAACTCATTCAAATGATCAGTAACTAACCCACCTTCTACCATTTTCATATTAAATAAACGCTTCATAAGAAATACCTTATTTGAAGTGGAAGGTTTTTCATATAACTTCACCAGGGTTTCCATCAACTCTTGAGTTGTCTTTGATGTTGTAATATTGAATGCCACCGATTGTGCCAGGCAAAAACGAATACTGCCAAGAGCCTTTCTATCCAAGATCTCCCAGTCCTCATCTGACATTGCTGTGGGTTTCTTGGTTTTCCCTTCCAATAGCTGCCATAAATCCTTCTGATAGAGATAGTCCTCCATCTGCATCTTCCATAACTGATAGTTTTTCCCGTTAAAATTCTCAACCTTCTTACCCTCATCTGCCATTGCTCTCACTCAACCGTGAGATCTTCCTACAGACGATAATCGAAACACAACCTGCTCTGATACCACTTGTTAGGTTAGAGATGACAGATATCTAACAACTAAATGCAGATCTATATAATAAATAAAGAAACTAAAACATGCACATAATAAATCATAACACAAAGAATTTAACGTGGTTCACCCAATCTGGGCTACATCCACCAAACCGTAGCCATCCAATACTTTTATTATCCAGTACAAAACCTATTACAATCTTGCGAATGATCGCGTTTTTCATCATACTATCATACAGGGGGTTAGGGTGTACAGTATACCATGGGCTATACAGTATAGCATGATCAGTCGCCACATACCAACAGATAGAGTATCAGACTTGTGAGTGAGTGTTACTAATGCAAAGTACATGATTGGAATGCTCCACATTCCACCATGGAAGAATATCTGGTTATATGATTTTGTAGGAGTGATTATAGGTGTTAGAAGTATGAGTGGTCCAAGTGGGAAGTGTTTTGGTGGTTCGTACGTTGTGTTCTGAATGAACAAATGGTTTTTGTCACTAGTCTTTGCTATTTGGTGCTGGCCTAAAGAGTTTGGGGTTATCTAAAGTTAAAGTATGAATTGAGTGAACTTATGGGAGCTATTATAGGTCCCCGATGACCTATTTTGATGTGTTACAAGTTTTGGTTTTTTTTGTGAGGCATGTATGGTTGGATCTTGAGCCGACAGGTTGATATATTACATGTTTCAGCTAACTAGGCCTACCTAATTGATGTTGTAGGTATTTGAAAATTTAATGCATATAAATGTAAGTTCATTTTGGTGTTTTAGAGATGGTCTGTGTGTTGTAGAAAAAGTGTGATGCGAATTCCTAAGCAGAGTATGTGAATGTGATGTGAAGAAGAGCATAGTGGGTATAAGTGTTGAGAAACATGAAGTGTGTTAAGTCAATATATTAACCTTTAGTGGAATTGTCTCTAGCATATTGTAGATGCATTGTATTAGTTCAAATCTTGGCGGTGATCCATCCTTTCTTCTTTCTCTCTTATTCTATAAACAATGAGTCCTCTAGATGGTGAGTCCACCTAGTAATGAGCCTTTCTGTAATATCTTGTAATCAGTTGTAATATATTGTGAGCTAATCCTCATTGTGGTTTTTCCCTTCTTGGGTTTTCCAAATAAATTTGGTGTTCTTGTGTTATGTGATGTGATGCATGCTTTAATTTTCTCTTTCCATTTCTGCAA
The DNA here is from genome assembly GCA_007258455.2 of Sequoia sempervirens. Lineage (NCBI taxonomy): Eukaryota > Viridiplantae > Streptophyta > Pinopsida > Cupressales > Cupressaceae > Sequoia > Sequoia sempervirens. The sequence continues at coordinate 72,803 of VDFB02322437.1, read as the reverse complement.
GTTGAATGAAATGTATTGAATACATGTTTAAGTGGTTAGAGAATACTAATTCGCCCCCCTCTCAGTATATCAGGTGTTCAATAATTGGTATCAAAGCTTTGTTCCTTGGAAGAAGCTTAACTATTTGAGGAAGATCTTGGAGATTGAACACATGCTACTAGGAGATATCCTACTCCTCTGAAATAAATTCCTATGGTAGGATTCATTGAAGAAGATTGTGTTGGAAAATGATCAACGCTACCCTCAGGATTCGTGACATGGACTAACTGCCTCTTGTGGATCTGTTAAATTTGGCAGTTGTATCGGGCATTAACAAGTTGGCCTTTTGGTGCAATAGAAATTGTGGGGACAACAACTAGTATCAGAGCCAAAGGTGTTGGGTTTGAATCCCCTCGGCTTGGGCTAAGGGGGAGATTGTTGAAAAATGTCCAGTGCTCCCCTCAAGATTCATGACATGGACTAACTGCATCTCGTTGATCCGTTAACTCTAGTAGTTGTATCAAGCATTAATAGGTCAACCTTTTGGTGCAATGACAACCATGGGGCCAACAAATTGCATGGTTGATATGAATGGAGAACTTAGATTAACCCTTGAAGATCTTGAAAGAACTGAAAGTGAGAACAAAGATTTGAAAGAAAATGTCAAGGAAGTAGATGAATGCATCAGGAAGTTGAGGGATGAAATCAAGAAGTTCAGAGAAAGAAACAAGGAGGTTAATTAGCAGTTGAAGAAATCAAATGAGACAATCACCAATGTGAAAGTGCAAATTGAAGAAGGAAAAAGAGTTGAAGAATGCTTGAATGAAAAATTGAAAAGATAATCTGCAAAAAATTCAAGACTTGAAGAAGAGGTTGTGACCTTGAGATCAGATCTAGAGAAAGAAAAAAATGAAGAAGATAAATTCAAGAAGAGCTCTACAATGCTTGATCATGATATGCTTTCAAACCAAAAGGCTTCTAAAGATAAAGAAGGATTAGGGTTTGAAAATGGAGAAAGTTCAAAAGAAAATTAGACACCAAGTACTGAAAAGAAGAACAATAAACAAAATAAGATTGGATACAAGAAGAGCAATGGCAAGCGGGTCTGTTCAAATCATAGGAATGACTTCAAATACCACCTATCAGACAACCAAATGCACAGAGATACCCAACTTTTAATGGTTCGTGTTATTCCTACAATAAGTTTAGACATAAGATTGTAGATTTTAGAAGCATAATGAATCAGTATGTTCAATCATTTTCTAGTCAGTGCTTTACATGCAAAAATCAGATAATGAATGGTTACAATAATGGCATGAGGTTTCAATGGATATTTGGTCATAAGGCTAGTGAATGCAAAAATCAGATAATGAATGGTTACAATAATGGCATGAGGTTTCAATATTTCAATGGATATTATTATACATGCAATGGATTTGGGCATAAGACTAATGTATGCACATATAGAGTTGATGGAAGTAAGCTTGTTCAAAATGTTGTTATATGTCACAAATGCAATAAACTTGGACATATAGAAAAATTTTGTAGTTCAGCAAGAATGTGAAGGTTGATATGGTCAAGAAGAATGATCTAATGAATAAGGTTGATCCTGTAGAGATTAACAAGATCTAGAAAAATAAAGAGGAAAATGAGGTTAAGAATGATTTTGTGCTAGCTTCTGGTGTAGATGTTTCCTCCAAAAATTAAATAAAGAGGTTTGGCTTAGGGGGAGTTTTAACAGACAATCATTAAGCCCCTACCAAAGATATGGTGTTGATGACTTCAACACATTGATAAAAGGTGTAGGTTGACATGCTTGACCTATTGCTGAAATCATCAATGGAAAACATTTTGTTATGAAGATTTTGGAAGAGTTTGAAGGTGACTGTGTCATCATAGTTAGGGTTTGTCAACTTTTGGCCTAACACCAAATCAATGCAATCAATTCATTTTAGGTCATTCAAAAGGTGTTTATATGTGATTTCACTTATGTAAAGTTTGTTTATGATCAATAATTTGAAGAGTGAAGAGTAGAGAAGAGGCGAGTTGAAGTGATTTATAATTTGTGTACGAAACCCTAATTGACAAAGATCTAAAGGTATTTACAATTTTTCACTTTCCCCTAAGTTTCAAAAGCATTTCAATTGTATTGCAAGATGTATACCCCGCAAGTAGTAAAGGTTGTAGACCAACCTTGATCTAAATTCAAGAAGCATCCCAATAAATCAAAAGTGATAGATGCGTAAGGTGTATTTTTGTATGTTCCTTATGGGGTTATCATATTGAGGATATACGGATGTATATTCATGCAAAATTGGAAGAATACAATCATGTAAAGTTAGGAGAAGTGTGGGTACTATTTTCTACTATGTTGATGAATGGGTTAGATATACATTGATTGATTCATTTGGTTAGAACTTCCACACATGATCAATAAAGAAGCCATTAGGGTTGTGATAGGGTTATGATGTGAAGGACTAGTTCCAACTCTTAAATAGGTAAAAAATAAGTGGCGAACAAAATTAACTAGTGCAAAATTTGATAAGAGATCCTTGAAAGTTAAGAACATTGAAGAGTTGACTATGAAATATGCATCCATGATGATTGGATATAAATTTTTCTTCACAAACAGAGTAAAATTTGTTTATGCTATTGCAATTAATATTGCATATGAAATGGTGAGGAAAGGTGTAGATTTTGACTTGTTAAGGAAATAACTATTGGAGAATATACATAAAACTAAGGATTTCAAGTACCCTTTCTGGTATGGTACCTTGATCATATTTCTATTATTTTAATTTCTTAGAGATTTTCCTGGTGTAAGGAATGTAGTATGGATAGACAATGTGTTAGTGGCTAGACAAATCAAAGATCATGTGTTGATATATTCATATTTAGGATTTAAAGATGAAGCCCTATGGGGGTTCTTTAAATCATTCCAATCTTGGACATAAGAAAGAGAAAGAATACCTAAGAGCTTGGTTGAGAAGTATAAGAACGATATTATTTTCATGGTGAGCAAAGACTATTGTATGATGGAAGTTGTCGAGCCAAGGATAGTATGGGTTCTTGAAATGGGATATGAGGTAGAAGGGAGCATGATCACGGTCTTGTTGATCACATGTCGAGCATGCCAAGAGATCCTAAAGAAGAGAGATATGGGACATATGAGGAGAAATCCATTGTTGTGCATATGGAGCACAAATCAAAGGAAATCAAGAAGAATGTAGAGAAGATGAAGGAACAAGTAGTGGAGATGATGGGACTACCAAAGGGCCTTGTGGAGAAATCCAAAGGAATATCTAGTCCTTTGGAAGGTGCCCCTAGTGCTAGGAGTTTAGGTAGGACCTCTACCCCCTCTCTAGTTGTTGCTAAGTCCTCTAGGACTAAACCTACAGTTGGTTTGAAAAGAAAAGAATTTTCCAGTGCCCCTACAAAACAACAATTTTTTCCACATAAGAGAAGAAAAGATAAGGCAAGAAGAGAACAATATGTGAGTGTAAATGTTGATGATTAGGAAGAAGAACACTGATGGACCACAATTGGTTAGAAAAAGAAAAACCAACGTCTCTCAAGTAGAGACAAGTGTAAAGAAAGTAAAAATTGATATTGTGGATACTGATAGTGAGGCGGAATTGGAGAAGGAGAAACAAGCTTTCATGATTCATATGGGGGAGAAGAAGTCTTAAAAAGAAGGAAAATCCCCTAAAGGGAAAAGAAATAAGAAGAATTCTTTGGTCCATAAATAGAGCCCTATGAAGCTTGAGGCCTTGATGAGTTTTATTTTAGAATATGAGAAACTAGAAGAGACTGTTGCACTATACCCTACTACAAATGATATGAAAAAATCAACCATTGAAGAAGCTATTGTCAAGTACATTATTGCCTTTAAATGCTGTTAGCATGAAGGATATAGAGAGTCAATTACCCGAGGATTTGAAAAGTGTACATATTATATGCAAGAAGGCAAGAGTCCATAAATGAAGATGCCAAGTCATGACATTTGCTTTGGAGAATATTAGTTCTCTTTCAAATGAGGATAGAGCTAAATTAGCTCAATTGTATAACAGAGAATTCAAGACTAAGCAGAGGGTTAGTACCTTGATGAGCAAGGACAAAGCAGATATAGAAAGATTAAGAAATGGGAAAGTGGAAAAGGTTGCCAATTTGGCAAAAAATTAGGAATGTCTCTAAATAGTGAAGAACAATTGCATGATGATATGTTTGTCTTTGAAGTGAACGAACCAGAAGATGCACAACATGAGCATGCTCTAGAACATGAGCATGTAGTTGAAGGAGAAAATGTGAAAGAAGATGTTATTGATGATACACCTCTAGTAGAAGAAAATATTGTTGGAGAAGAAAAGGCTGGTGAAATGCAAAAGGAGGAAGAAAAAACAAAGCATAACACACCTCCTCTGGACACAGAGAAAACTGCAAAGCAAGAAGAATTCATACAAGACAACCCAAAGAATACAAAGGTAAAAAACACTGAAGAATTACCTCTCCTAGAAGATAAAGAGACTGATAAACAAGAGAATAATGCTAAGGAAGACTCTAGCATTGGGGAAAAGGAAAAAGATAATGTGAAATTAGTTGAAGAATAGAAGAAGATTGAGGATGAGTTCAGAAGTGTAGACAGGGAGAAGGATGATGGGAAAGCTGAAGAATGCATTGGTGACAAGGAAAAGGATGATGAAAAGAAGGATGAAGAAAGTGTGAAGACAGTTGGTGAGTCCTCTAGAGCCTCCATAGATCTTATTAGATATGCAACTCCAAATCCAACTCGTAGTATCAACATAGTTGTTATAGATCCCAATGCAACAAGGCCAAGTTAACATGGATAAAATATCTCCCTTGCACAAACTGCAGCTTGGTGATGCGTTTCATGCCTCCGCAAGAAAGGAGATTCTATAGACTCACCAAAAGACCATTGAGATGATTGATGAGGTGGCGAAAGTGCTACAAGAAAGCTTCCTTGGTGCAAATATTGATAATTCTTTATCTGGTGTGCAACAATTGAGGTTACTCCTTGACTCATTCAAAGAATATTTTGTTGGTTTAGAGGAGAAATTGGAAAATGAGGTAAATAAGAAGGTAAATGAGAGAATTTGGCAGATGTTTCAGACAAGTGTGCTACTTCATATAGTAAGGTGCAGAACAACCTTTGAGGAATCAAAAATTTTGTTTCAACTTTGTTTGAAATGGCCCAGCTCCATAAAGAACATAAAGGATGAGATGGACTCCACTGAGTCTTAGATTGATAAGGCCTCTAGAGCATACGATCTGACAAATGATGTAGATGGAACTACAAGGTTAGCAATAAAGAATCTACATGAACAGTTCTTTCAATTGTAGGAACAAAAGGACAGGATTATAATACAGTTCAGTCAAGTCAAAGACTTGGTAAATACTAGATTTACACCCCTAACCAGTGCTTGGCTAATGTAGAGAAGGTAGTAAGATTAAATTCAGTACCCAATACTCTGGATGAAGGTGAAGAACTCCTCATGTAGTTCGAGACTTAGTGCTGCATGCTTGGCTTTGTCAAAAAGGATTGGGAGGAACACCTTGCAAAATTGAAGGTGTCATACAAAAGCATTTTTCCTTCTTCTAGTTGATTATGTATATTTCTATTCTATTTATGCAATTTCAAATTGCATTGTATATATGCAGAAGATAGTGGATAGTATAGCAATGCAAGTTTTGCTCATTTTTGATGGATAACATTGTTAGGGGCAGTTACTCTCATGTGTACACACACACACACATATATATCAATTAGGGGGAGTAAATTTGTATGTTTGAATAGTGTGACCATTGGCATTGATGTCAAAGGGGGGGAATAGTTGATAAAATAGTAGGAGATTATTCTAGATAAGAGTTTTGGGCATGTTGCCATCAATGACAAAGGGGTAGATTGTTGGAATTTTTCTTGTCATTGATGAGATTGTTGGCAACATGAGCATGAACATACATGGTGTTGTCATTGATGTCAACATTGATGTACAATTTTTTGATGAGTGTGAGCGATTGTGGTGATGGAAATCCATTATACATGTGCAAGAGTTTTGATCCAAAGAAGAACAAATGTGTTGGATATTCGACTAAGTCCTAGAGTACAATTTTCAAAGTACAATGAACCAATTTTGAGGTCTGCATTGCTCTGCCATACAAAATTAGGTTATGTGGTTCTAAGGAAATTTTCATGTATGTTGGAAGAACCTAAATCCAAAGTTTCATGTCTTTATGTCCTTCAATGTCGAAGATAGAGATGACAAAGTATTGGACTTGAGAGTGATAGTGTTACTAATGTAGAGTAAATGATTGGAATGCTCTGCATTCCACCATGGAAGAATATTTGGTTCTGTGGTTTTGTGGGAGTGCTTACAAGTGTTAGAAGTATGAGTGGTCCAAGTGGGAATTTTTTTGGTGGTCCTCACGTTGTGTTGTGAATGAACAAATGGTTTATGTCACCATTCTTTGCTATCTAATGCTGATCTAAAGAGTTTGGGGTTGTGCAAAGTTAAAGTATGAATTGAGCAAACTTACAGGAGTTATTATGGGTCCCTTTTGACCTATTTTGATGTGTTACAAGTTTTTGTTTTTGCTGTGAGGTGTGTATGGTTGGATCTTGAGATGATAGGTTGATGTATTGCATGTTCCATCTAATTAGGCTGACCTAATTGATGTTGTAGGCTTTTGCAGATGAAATGCATATAAATGTAAGTTAATTTTGATGTTTTAGAGATGGTGTGTGTGTTGTAAAAAAAGTGTGATGTGAATCCTAAGTAGAATATGAAAATGTGATGCAAAGAAGAGCAAAGTGGGTGTAAGCGTTGTGAAAAATGAAGTGTATTAAGTCAGTGTATTGAGCTTCTGTGGAATTTTCTCCAACATATTTTAGATGCATTGTATTAGTTCAAATCTTGGTAGTGAGCCACCCTTTCCTCTTTCTCTCTCATTCTCTAGAGAGTGAGTCCTTTGAACAGTGAGTCCACTTGGCAGTGAGCCTTTTTGTAATATCTTGTAACCAGTTATAATATATTGTGAGCTAATCCTCAACATGGTTTTTCCCTTCTTGGGTTTTCCATGTAAATCTAGTGTTCTTGTGTTATGTGATGTGATGCATGCTTTAATTTCCTCTTTCCAGTTTTGCAAGTTGAATGAAATGTATTGAATACATGTTCAAGTGGTTTCAGAGAATATTGATTCACCCCACCTCTTAGTATTTTGGGTGTTCAATAATAACTACAAAAACAATCATACCAACAACAATGGTCAATCGAATCAATACAAAGTAACTAGAGTTTGTGCCTAGTGAAGCTCAAATATGACCCCTATATGAAACTGTCCTCTTATGGTTTTTGTCCTAGAATTCCCATGCTTGAACACAAGTGCTTAAAATAGATTTTGAAAGGAATTGATTAATTGTAGATGATGATCCCTAATGAAATCATTATTCTTTATATCATTCACAAATAAGTAGGTTGGTGACCATGCACTCCTACAACTTGAAATTTGAATAGTGATAATGGGGGGGAAATAGTCCAACAATAATGGTGCCAAAAATAGACTACTAGAAACAATACAACATGTGATGGGAAGGTAGGAGGGAAATGGAAACATAGGCCAAAATATCAGGGATCAAGGGTCATCCATAACGAAAGACTCAACTAAAGGATGAGGTGTCAGGGGTCGAACAACAAGCATGACAGGATGGAGAAATCTAACAAATACAAGGAAAGATATAAAAAAAAGACATGATAGGATGGAGAAGTGTGAAACTTTGATAGGAATAAGAGAAGAGTGGAGTTGGAAAAAAAAATACTCAGAAAGGAAAAACACATAGTAGATGGAAACAAGGAAGACACAAGAACAAACCTAATATGTACAAATTTAGATTGACTAAAAAATGGGACATGACAAGTTTGTCTCACTCAAAATTGTGTTTCCTCAAGAAATTGTAAGTTTATATGTTCCAATATTTGTGGTCCTTCCTGTGTTTCATCCTCCATTACGAGATCTTTCTACCAAATTAGGTTCTCCTTGGTTCATTTGTTTCTTAGCTTCCTCTCCCTTACATCCATGAATACTTTAGGGATCAAAACTAATTTTTTCGTCTTCATTAATTGAAGGTGACTCTTCTAATGGTATGGTATGTTTTCCTAGTGCATTTTCATACAAGATACATAGAACACATTATGAATCTTACTTCCCTATGATAGCTCCAACTCATAGGAAAATCTACCAATCCTCAAAAAATTGTAATGATCCTAGAAATGAGGCTTAAGTTTCTTAGATCTACTTGCCTTTAAAGAAGGGTTTTTGTATGACTACAGTCTTACAAAAACCATGTATTTTATCTCAAATGATCTTTCAATCCTATGATGGTCTACATGCATATTCTATTGGTTTTGAACATATTGGAGATTATTCTTGAGTGATTCAACTTGTCTTGGCTCTATTTGATCACACTGCTTGCTCTTGGTACCATATTATCTACCAGAAGGAGATCAATGAAGCTTCAATCTTCATACCCATACAAATCCATGAACAATGTCATATTGATTGATATATAGAAAGTGGTGTTGTAATAGTGCTGCCCCAAGTAGAGGCATCTGATCTAAGTCTTTGTTGATTAACATAGTTTCTCAAATAACTTTCCACCCATTTGTTTGTAATCTCAGCTTGACCATCCACTTGTAGGTGGTAGCTAGTATTGGAGTGAGCTTAGTTATCACCAAAAGGAAGAGCTCTCTTTTAGAAACAAACTCATGAAGTGACTCTCTTTTACTCACAATTTTCTTGGGTATTCCATGGAGTTTCATCACTTCTTTGAAGAATATATCATCCACTTGTGATTCTTTGAAATATTTAGAGATGACAAGGAAATGTGCATACTTTGTTAGTTTATCTACAACAACATATATACATCCCTTAACTTGGACTTTAGAAAGAACCATGCTAAAATCCATGGAGACACTCTCATTTCTACTCTAGGATGGGTAAAGTTATACAAGACCTACTGGAAATGTTTGTTTCATTTTATTCTTCTAACAAATGATGCATTTTTTGATGTGCGTGAGGACATCATCCTTGAATCCCTTCCATGTGTGCCTTTCCTTGTTCTATTTATCTCTTGAAATACCCAAGGTAGCCTACCAAGGGAGTGTCATGGATTGCTCATAAAATATTTCACTTTATTCTTGATTCTTCCACCAAGGAAACTCTTCCCTTATAGATAATGAGTTCATTGTAGATAGTGTACTTATCATCTAGAAGCTTCCGTTCCAACACATCAGCCCCAAATGCATTCTTGGCATACTATGTTATACTTTCATTCTTCCAATCTATAGAGATTTGAGACATGGAACACAATTTTGGCCTCCTAGATTATTCTTACCTTTGAATACTCAATACTAAAATCATATGCTTGGATTTTTTTCACCTAGTTTTATTGTCTCTCATTTAGATCCTTCTAATTGAGAAAATATCCCATATTATTGTGATCAATTTTGACCTTAAATCGACCACATACAAAGTATTGCTTAAATTTGACCAATGTGTGCATGATAGCCAAAATCTCCTTATCATAGATGGAGAACCATCTTTCCACTTCTATAAGCTTCCAACTCTCAAAATAAATTGAGTGTTTTTTCTGCATGAGCACAAACCCAATCCCTTCTTTTGATGCATCACATTCAAATGTGAAAGAAAGAGTGAAATAAAAATTGCTAACATAAAACACAAGCTCATTACCTCTTCTAATATGTCAAATGCTTTTTGTGCATCCTCAATCCATGTGAAAGATTCCTTCTTTATTAGATCAATTAAGAGTGTGGTTAGTTGGGAGAATCCCTTAACAATCACTTGTAGTAGCTACAAAGACTTTAAGAATCCTCAAAATTATGTCAAATTCCTTGAGGATGGCTAGTCTCAAATTGATTTGATCTTCTTCGTGTCCACTTGCACTCTCTTTGTGTTGATGTTGTGACCTGGATACAAGTTCTCTTTCATAGTGAGCTTACACTTTTATTCCTTGGAAAATAGTGATCATGCTTCCAAAATTGCCAACACTTCATCAATGTTTTGTAGAAGCTCCTCCCACATTTTTTTGTAGATCAAAATGTCATAAATGAATGCAAGGATGAACTTTCCCAATTGCTTGCTAAAAACCTAATTCATGTACAATTAGAATTTTTTTGGAGTATTGTCAAACCAAATGAAATGAATAGAAACTCATAATGTCCATGGTGACATTGAAAATCCATCATGTGAATATCCTCCTCTTGGAATCTAATCTAATGGTAGCCCAAATTTGAGATCTATTTTTGAGAAATAGACTACTTTGTGAAGCTCATCTGTCAACTCATCAACCTTGGGAATGGGTTATCAATTCCTAATAGTCTTTTTATTCAATGCCTATAACTGATGCCCATTTGTATTGTGCCATCCTTCCTCTTCACCAAAACCACAAAGGAAGAAAAAAGAGTTGAGCTAGGTCTAATATGCCCCATTTCTAACAATTTCTAAATGGCCTTTTCAATTTACTCCTTATGTCTCCTAGGGTAGTAGTAGGGAGTAGTGATGATAGGCTTGACACCCTCCTCCAACACAATGACATGCTCAAAGCCAAGATGGTAGTGATCATAGGCTTAGTGATGATAAGTGACCTTATTATGCTTCTCCAAGATGCTTTGTACCTCCACAAGATATTTCTTCTTTCCTTTAGTATATTTTGTTATAGTCACCATATACTAAGCTACCCACATAGTTTGAATGCGACAGATAATTAGGTCTCCATTCCCTTAGTTTATATAATCCTCGACACTTTATTTGTCATTCCTTGTAGTACCATTTTTTCCTTTAAAACTTTAGTTCCATGGTCTAGAAGTTTTGTGTGATTTCTCCTAATGAATGTAGCTACCAAACACCTAAGAACATATTTGTGTCTCCTATGCTGAGAGCATAGAACCACTCCATACCATAGCCTCCCAAATTAAAATTTAACTAGGAGACTTTCCTATTGCATTTGATTCAATGAAACTGTCAACTACCATAACACTAATTCCTTCAAATTTCTTTGTCTTGAGAACTCATTAGGACACTAGTGCCTCATCAATGAGGTAATGATTAACACTAGTGTCAATGAGTATAGTCACCCTTTAACCTTGTAGACCCTATGAATGTGAAAGGTATTCTCTCGAAGTACCAAAGAGCAAGGCAAGAGTGCCTATTGAGATAAATTCTTCTCCTTTTGTTTGATTTTCTTCTTCTCTCATCATTTATTTGGGTTCTTCTTCACTCTATGGTTCAAGTTCCTCAAATCCTGATACATCATCATACCTTACCTAAATGCAATGCACTTGTCCTTTCTTAGGACATCTATGTCTAGGTGACCATGGCTCCTTGTAGCTAAAACATTTCTTAATTTTCAATTTATTTTTTGCCTCAATGTTTGGTCTTGATGGGAAGCTCTTGGTCTACTATACACTTTTATGAAAGGGCTTCTTTGAAATGAAGGTTTTGGTCTAGAACTTATTATTTGGCATGGAAGTCTCTAGTGCCAAAGCTTGCTTGATGGCCTCTTATTGGGTAGGCAATTCAAATGCCTTGACTAAGCCCTTAAGAGATTCAATTAACCCTTTGATGAAGAGCATTGTCAACTTTCTCTCTACGATGTCTTGCACCATCACAAACAACGTTTAAGCTTAATGAAACCATGGTACCACCACTCATGTGCAATGCCATCCAAATACAAGGTGGAAATCTTGATTGCTTCATCTTCAATCATTTTTCTAAGAGATAGGTATGTATTAGCTTTTGTACCCCCACATGAGCTAAGCATTTGTTAGATCCATCATAGGGAAAGAGAGTCAACCTTCCCAAAGCTTGTTGCACATCTTCCTAAAATAATTGCAACCTAAGCTTAGGTTTATAACATTTTTGAGACTTCTTCATTACCATAATTGGTGAAATTTCACTTTGGATCTCATTAAGAAGAGCTATTTATTCTACATGGCAAGCCCTAATATTATCAAACAATGAGTTTTTGGATTCAAGTTCTAGAGCCTTTACCTCCTTATTCAAAAAGGTAGGTTGAGTTGGTCTTGCAACTAAAACAAGAATAGTCTTTTGTGTTTGGCTTTACATGACATCTAGATTATTACTATTAGAAGAACATGCTTCACCTGTCAGCTATCTAGACTCATTCATATTACTATCCATCTTGTTCAAAGCAATTATTCCTTTATATCAATCATTAGATCAAATTTTATTTCAACTTGAATGTTTAGATTGTTGTCTATGTTCATTCTCCTCTCTTTTTTCCTTACTATTAAGCTCTACAATGAGTTATATAAGAGTGGCCGATTCTTTGTAGTCTCTACAAATCAACCTTGTTTTCTAATCTCCCTCAAGTGATATTTGGTTGCTTTGTCATTATATTGTATAAAACTAAAAAATGCATAGTTGAAACATATAGGCTACTAAGATCACCAACTTTGATACTAGTATAATGTCCTAGACCAAAATAATAATGCAAATCATATTCTTAACCTTTCACAAACACTTATCAATTGATTATGTTAATCAACCATAACATTCAATCAAATCTTTAGATAACTCGGATTTAAAACTATTGTTTGTGCATCAAGAATATCATTACATTTCAAACAATAAATAATAAAAATAACTCCCAATCTTCTTATTATAATGAACAAATAACAAATGAAATCCTAATTTGTATTATTACATAATGGTTGTAATACATTCAAATAATTCTGCTATATTAACAACTACAATAGAAAATTCATACTAACAACAATGGTAAAATTGATCAATGCAATGTAGTTGGATTTTGTGTCTAATGAAGCTCAAATATGGTCCTTTATGAGAGCATCATCTTAAATCACTAGGGTTTTGTCTTAGGACTCCCACACTTGAACACAAGTGCTCAAAACAAATTATAAAAAGAATTGATTAAGTGTAAATGATGATCCTTGATGAAATCATTCACTCTTTTATGTCTACAAACAAGTTGGCCACCATGCACACCCATAACTTCAAATTTGAACAATGATCACAGGTGCAAAAGATTCCATAAATAATAGCACAAAAAATAGACTACTAGAAATAGTACAAGTGTTGGGAAGTTAAGAGGGAAATGAAAACATAGGAAAAAAATATCAAGGATTGGGGGTTAACCATAACATAAAACTCAACTAAAGGATGAGGCATTGGGGGTTAACCAACAAGTTGACAAGATGGAAAAGCTCAACAAATAAAACTTCGATGGATGGAAAGCATTGCAAGATGGGGAAATTATAAAACTTCGACAAAAAGAAGGGAAGAGCAAAGTTGAAAAAAAAATACTTTAAGAAGGGAAAACACACAAAAAATGGAAGCAGGGAAGACACAAGAACATAGATAATATGTACAAACTTAGATTAATTGGAAAATGAGAGATGAAATTTTTGATGGATGGGTGATCTAAATAAATAAAGGGGTAGTAAAGGAATTTTCAAAATTATGTTTGAACATATGTAATTAGTCAATAACATTTGTAGGATGAAATACTATTTAATTTTAAAACATATTTTTATAAAATAGAAATCTATTAGTCAATGGGCTCTTGGTCTACTAGTGAAGTTGAAAGGTTCTATATGAGCCCACCAAGGATCAAGTCTTGCTGAGTGCAAAGGCTCTGACACCAAAAAAGGGATGAGGCTAGGATTGTGCCCAGGGTGAATTTGGCATAATGGATACGCCTCAGTCCTTGGCTCTTAGCCGAAGAGGTCCAGCCCAAGAAGGCTTGTGCTCTAGTATCAGGTAGCTATGAATAATTTGTGGATGACCTCCACCAAAAAAAAGAAAAAGAAAAAAAGAGTATCAATCATTATTCTAGATTCCTAATTTCACATTTTCATAGAAAAACTATATAAATTTGCCTAGACAAAAATAAGCTCTCCAATAACATCTTAATCAAATAACCATAGTTAGTACATGGACATGCCTAACAACTATTACTATAATTTAATTCAATTCTATTTTGCTATTTCTTATTAAATTGTATTTAGGTTTTCAATAAAAAGAGTAAACATTGTGAAATTAACTCAAGCTTTATTGAAGTGCATGATAAATATATAATATCCAGTTACTCAAAATAAACTCAATCTCAAATGTGATAGCTACATAGGAAAATAATCTATATAATTACAACAAAGATTTTTACAATCCTTTACTAGTAGCATGGTACACTCTAGACTTAAAGTTAATTACTATCACCCTACTCACTAATTCTATAGATTCTCATAATATATCTTGATAGATATTTATTTTTTTCATAGAAAAAGCATTCAATTAAGAAAGGTTTATGTTTATCTCAAGCTTATTAGCTGATAGGCTTTTATTGTGGACTTGCCAGTCCACAAGCTATCGGCATACCTGTCTCACACACCCTGCAAACCATTTGACAGCCTCGATTTTAGTCGGAAATAGTTTGCAAATTCTACAAACCATTTTGTTGTACCCAAAACCAAAATTTTTGCTTCACTAAGGCATTTTGCTTAATTGAGTCTAAACCTTGTTAAAGTGATGTCAGAAGATCGTTTTTGGGGTTTTTTAAATATGAAGTTAATGTCAGTGTCATGTCAGTCTGTTACTGAAGAGATTTAAGGAAAATGTAAATTTGAATGAAAAACATCAAAATTTTCTAACTCTGGAGAAGGAAGCACATTCTCAAATAGGCGCCCTATCTTTTAGGGGCCCAGATCCTATTTTTACGGTTTGTCACCTCCAGCAGACATTTATCCGGCATCACGTCAGCTTCGCAGTGAACTATCAAGCCTGTCAAACGGACCTGTTTTGTTCGAGTTACGGAGAATACAATGCAAAACGAGGCGAAAGCGAGAATTGGCTAACACTGGAGAAAAGCGCAGCTTTTTAGAAAGGCGCCCATCTTTTTGAGGTGCCAGATGTAGGTTTTTGGCTGAATGCCACCCAGGACGTTTATCTCACATTTGTTCGAGCTTCCGACGCATCCGTCGATGGGGTGAATCGAGGATTCTTGGCGAAGCGCTTGAGCGAAGGTCAAGCGTATGGTCAAATCTTAGTCAAAATCAAAGAAAAAGCAAAGAGCCGATTTTGAGAAAGCCCAAGCTTTTCAGGCCTTTAATGCTTTCGTGATTTGAGGATGCCTAAGTATTAGTGTTACGTTCGACTTTCCGTTGCCTATCTCCGTCAGATCAGAAGATGTCTTATCAGCTCGCAGTGGAAGTTTTTATATTATTTTTGTCATTTCCAAAAATGGCTAAGTCTGGAATGAAAAGAGCAACTTTTGAAAGGGGCGCTCTTGTTTTTCACCCCTTAGATGTTGTTTTCTGGGGAAATGTGCCTTTGCAGTTGTCGTGCAGAACGAGCTTACCTTCACAGTGAACCCGAGTTCCAGTCCTAAAAGTTAAGAAAATGAAAGTTATGAAGGATTTTGTTTTTCCCTTCGTACGAAATGCAGAAGTCAAAATTTGACTAAGTCTGAGAAAAAGCGCAGCTTTTGGAAAAGGCGCTTGGATTTTTGAGCCTTCAGATGTCAGTTTTATGATGTATACTCTCAAGATAGCTTTTGATCAGTTTTCATTCAGCTTTGCAATGCACCTGTCAGCCAGCCAATCAGAGAAGTCAGTCAACCAGTGTCAGAGGATGAACAGAGGTCCCGGCAGAGGTTTTAGCTTAAATTTTCATAAAATTTGGCTAAGTCTGGAATTCGCTTGAGAGTTCAAAGTTGAATTTTTGAAAGAGAGTTGAATGGACGCCTTAACTGGAGTTCTGACTGCAGTTAGACTAAACGATTTCTGGGTTGTCATCTTCAGTTCGTATATTGGCTTGTTGAGTGATCTTTCAGTTCGCATGTTCAGTTAACTAGTTTGCATGTTCAGTTAACTACCTTGCATGTTGAGTTAACTTGATTACATGTCCACTTAACTGAAGATTATCAGTAAATGTCAACTGGAGTTCTCATGCATGATGAGTTTGGTTGCAATTGTGAAGCTTTAGTGAAGATGGCGCTTCATTGAGTGTCAACTGAAGTTCAAAAGGGACGCCATGAATAATGAAGCATTTATTTGTGAAGTATGGCGCATGAAGTTGTTATCTTCAGTTCCAAAAGGGTCGCCATATTTAGATATTTTATTGATGAAGCATAATTTTAGTGAAGCTACGCCTTTTGCAAAGAATGATAACTGAAGATTGAAAAGGGTTGTTATTTTTAGAATTGAATCAAAGCTTAAGTGTGAAGTTGGCGCACTTCTTGAAGGCCAACTGAAGATTGAAAAGGGTCGCTATATTTAGAATATGGATTGCATGAAATATGGCGAATTCTTGAGTGCTAACTTTAGTCTTGAAAGGGACGCCTTAAGTTCAATTTTGTGAATCTAAAACAAGTTTGAAGATGGCGAACTTAACAAAGGTTGTTAACTAAAGTCAAAACCGCATGAAGTTGTTAACTGAAGACTTGAAAGGGAAACCCTAATGCATGGCTATTTATTTAGCATATTTATGTTTCAGTTAACTAGAAATGGGGTCCAATGAGAAGCCAAGCGCCATTTTAATGCATGCTTTATTTAGTACAAATTTCTTATGATGAAATTCTATATATTTCAAAGATGGCGTCCATTTTTGCATCATCTTTTGCTCTGAAGCTTGTATTCTTTTGAGCGACCAGCAAGCTTAAGGTGATTCAGGTGTCCGTTTTCAGCGTTCTTCGAAGCTACGAGCTCAGATTCTTCAGAGGAAGTCAATTCTAGACTTTATTTCCACTTTGCATGCAGGTTTTATAAAGATTTGAAGAAGAGATTTGCAGATTTTTCAGAAGCAGATAAGCAAAACTTTCTATCTTCTGTCTTATTTCTTCTATTTCTCACCTTAGGTACTTTCTTCGCATGCCAGAGTAATTCAACACATTTTCAGAATCTGTTCATCTGGGTTCTCATATTTCAGCGTTTGCAACAAGACCCACTTCTTAGATTTTTTCGAGAAAATCGCCCTGCGACCTTCATTCTGAAGCTCTGAGCCTTTTAGAGAATCTCTTTGCATGTGGGCTTGAATCACATTTTTGAGAATCCATTTCTCTGGGTTTGTTGAGATGATTGTGCACAAAACCCATGTTCCAGATTTTCTCAAGAAAAATTGCCTCGAGGAAGCTCTAAAACCCCTGCAATTCTCATTTGAAGAATCTTTGCATGTCAAGCTAAACGTGTGTTTTCTTCGGCGTTGTGGGTTGTCTTAGAATCATTTTCGGACAAAACCCATGTCTCGGAATTTTTGGTGAAAATTATCCTCCGACAGGGTATTTTTAGCTTCACCAGAGCCATTTTTAGCTTTATGAAAGTTGTCAGAACATAGCCGTGTTCACAGTCAACGGGAGAGTTTTTCAGAAGGTAGTTCAACTAAACTGAATTCAAGACCAAATCAGTCTTAATTTAGGTTTTTATCATAGCAGCTGACAATGAAGCGTTACGATGCAAAAGGAACAGAGATCATTTCATTTACGGAGCCGCCAAAAGTCACTCAGATCTTGTGCCATTATTTTCGTAAAAATGATACCTACGCTGATTTCGAGGTTGTGCAAACTGAGTTTCAGAAGCATGTTTGTGATATCTTGATGAAGGTTCTGATCACATTTTCAGTAATTTCAGCTAGTTTCAAGAAAGCGACTGAAAATGTTAAAGAATGTATGCACACAATTACAGAAATTGGCAGAGAAATGAAGAAACAGACTGTTGTTTTATCAGCATCAAAGTGCCAGATGACAGGGAGATCGATGAGTTCTTGGTCGAAGTGTTAGACCGAGTTGACATGGAGTGATCTGTCAGTTAGAACGTGCAGTTAATTTCTAGGGTTGAGTCCTAAGCAGCAGTTAACTTGACTTCCAGTCTTCAGTTCACTTGCTGACTTAACACATGCTTATCTCATCCTCAGAATTATCAACACAGGAGTTAGGGTTAGGATTTCTAGTTAACTGAAGGTAGTGGCCAGTTAACTTTGCTTTAAATAAGGACGTGCATGCTTGCACATTGTCCAATTAGGTTATTTGTACCAGTTAAACTGAGGGTAGTTGCCCAGTTAAGCGTATAGTTCACTTCATTAGGGTTAGAGCATGACTTGCATGCATTGCAGAGCGTAGTGAACTCAAGGTGATTTTAGGGTTACCTACACCTTGATGTATATAAATAAGAGCTTTTGCTCATTTGTAAATAACTTTTGCTTGAGAGAGAAATATATCTGCGCCTACCTTGCCCTCAATATTGCTCTTTTGGTATTGTTCATGTGTCTTCACTATTATGATGAATTGTTATGCCACATAGGGTTTCATGCAATTGTAATGGTGGATTCTTTATGTCTTGTGAATCTTTTATCATTTCAATCAAGTGTTATGCCACATAGGGTTTCGTGAGATTGTGATGATAAAATCGTTTTGTGAAGTCTTTGCTACTTTCAATCAAGTGTTATGCCACATAGGGTTCCATAAGATTGGCGTGGTAAATTCCTCCCATAGTTAGATCTGTTTGAACATATTTACCATTGAGGTCAATTGTTATGCCACATAGGGTTTCAAGAGATTGAGATGATAAATCTGTTTTGTGTATCTTTACCATTGTGATCAATCGTTATGCCACATAGGGTTTCGAGAAATTACGGTGATAAATCTGTTTCGTGAATCTTTATCATTATAATCAAGGGTTATGCCACATAGGGTTTCGTGAGATTGTAATGATAAAGGCTGTTTTGTGAAGTTTTTACTATTTTGATCAAGTGTTATGCCACACAGGGTTTCATAAGATCATCTTGGTGAATTCTTAAATCTGTTTTGTGCCCAATAAACTTGTTTAGATTGAGATGATAGTTGCGCCACCTTGCCTTCAAGTAGAGAGTCTAAACTCGTTTATCGTCCGATAGTCAATCCCTGCTCCATTTCCTCATGCTCTGTTTTCTTGAGGAAACTAGATAGATTTAAAGTAGTTAGCTTAGTTGTAGTTAATGATCTGCGAAACCAGAAAATCCTTAGCTGCAACGTTCTTGGTTTTCTTAACCTTGTGCCTCTTCCAGCTGAGAACAAAAAGATAGGACTTAGATCATTTCTCTTTTCCATGCATTCCAGCACAACGAGGGAGCTTCCCCTCCTAATTTGAAGAGCACTCATTACGCAGTGTGCATAGTTGTCCGTACAAACCTGCACTCCAGAGGTGTTAGATTTTACGCCAACACATTTGACAGCCTAGATTTTAGCTAGAAACAACTTGCTGTTAACTAATTTGCATGAGGTTGCATTGGTGTCGTGTTGTTCATGTTTCATTCTTCGGCACATAATGTTAGAAAACCAAGATCTAATTGCAAACCACAAAATACCTTCCATAGAAGAGAAAAACAAAAAAGTAGAGATTTGTATAAAAACATGCAATTTGATATATTCAAAAAAGACCAATTAATTACAAGAGATAATTTTCTTTATAAAAGCAAAGATGCCTAAACCTAATCTTATCTTGAACAAAATGATAGCTCGATAAGATAAATATGAGATCCTATAACTTAGGAATTAAGTAATGCCTAAGTAAACTTATGTAAGCGTAATTAAATATTAATTACACTAACACCCTCCCCATAAATGCAACTTAGGGAGAAGCAGATTATTATACAAATATGAGTCCCGGCAACAAGGTCTGATGAGGTACTCATGTACAAATGTAAAGAGAGAGAAACCCCCCTCATTGAGATGAACTGCTGCGAAGAAACACTGGAAGAACTCTGATGAAGCAACACTGGAACCCCAAATCCGGCAAGCAAGGAAAGATAGTTCTGTTTGCAAAATACCAATCGGAATCACAAATGCAACAGCAGACCCGATGCCAAGGAACACTGGAAACTCACATACTGGATCAACTCTGGAATATGTGAACAACAGTAGATGAAATGATGAATGGACCCATAATGGTGACAAATCTGGAAGCTGTGTCTCGAAGCCAATGCCAAACTGAAACTAAAACTGCCCATAGAACGAGTACCATCAAGATTCTGGAACATTAACCATAAAACCATGGCCCTCAAACTGAGAAGAATCTGAACCAATGAGGATCAAGAAACGTAATCTCCCAACTGAAGTGTGAACCAAAACAAACCAACGATGTGTCCAGCTAAGCAAAAAAGAAGTTAAAAGGAGAAACAGGAAACCAGACAAACTCATGCGAGTTGTCACCAATCATGAAAGATGGATGCAATAAACCCCCCTTAATGGAACTTTATCTCAGTTCATTTATTACAATAACCCAATGATTGTAAAATAAGATAATGCAAAACATGCATAAACTACAGAGAAAATGCAAACCTAATGCATGAAAACAAAAATGAGTGCATGCACAAACCAATGTTCACATCTGCCTCCATAATGAAAAATCTTCAAATTTGATTTCTGAAAAATCTGTTTATAATGAGTAGACAAAAACAGAAACCCAGAAATTTTTTGAAGCAAAAAATAAAACCCAGAAATCGTTTTTTGATCCAGCAAGCAGAAGATGAAAAAATATATTTTTTAAACCTTTAGCCAAGTGAAAAAAATGACGCTCGACGGTTTTTGTGCAGCTATTTTCTTCAAATCCCTGAAAAAAATTAAAAAACTGAAAGATACCCAGATCGGATTTTGACCCTAGCCACAAAATCCAGAAATCGTTTTTCCTACAACTGAGTGGAAGCTAGATTTATGAAGCAAAACTAAAAACGGCTCCAATAAAAAATGACTTTCATCAAACCTCAATCTTTTCCAATGCTCTAAATCGAATGGAAAAACTTGATTTGATCCAAAACGCTGCATAAATATACTCAAGGAGAAAAACCCTTGAGGGACCTCAAACGAACTCTGCAATAAATCTCTCCAGAAATCTGAGAAGGGGCTGCAAATCAAGGCTCTGATACTATGTTAGAAACCCATGATCTGATTGCAAACCACAAAATACCTTCCACAGAAGAGAAAAACAAAAAAACAAAGATTTGCATAAAAACATGCAATTTGATATATTCGAAAAAAACCACAAGAGATAATTTGCTTTATAAAAGCAAAGATACCTAAACCTAATCTTATCTTGAGCAAAAGGATAACTCGATAAGATAAATATGAGATCCTATAACTTAGAAATTAAGTAATGCCTAAGTAAACTTATGCAAGCGTAATTAAATATTAATTACACTAACACACAATACTTGAATCAAATTATTATTGGAATGCGTAAATGCGGATCAAATCCATCTTGTCCATATGCAGTAATTGAGTAAATGCAGATAATTCTTACAGTAAATAAGTTATTTGGTTTGAGATTTTTGCATTAATACATGTGTTGCTATCCAGAGTTTTTGCCTTGTTGTCCTCTACCACCGCCTTTAATCACCACCCAAAGTGTAGATAAATTCACGGCTTCTTAGCAAGCTTCATAGAAGAATACGATATTTGCAACAGTTAACAACTTGTCTGGAATGAGAAACCATTACTACCTCCTCCCAATAGATAACCAAAAATAAATAAAAGTTAAGTTACTTTGATGCTTATATCTTCTCTATTTTTATCTAAATGAAACAACTTCTGTAATTTTGATCCTCTCAATTTATATTGAGAATAGATGGATGAGGACTTTCATGTTTGTTTCTATTCATTGTAGTTTGCAAAGGTAATTTTCCAAGTTTGACTATGAAAAGGTTTTGTAGTATTTTTGCTCTAAATTCTGCATGACACGGGTTTTTGTAATTCTTGTCTCCCACCTGGCAAAGTTAATAACGGGAAGTTGTGGGCCATTTCCTAGATTCTGGAGATTGCGGATGCTACTCGTGGGCTTCTCCTCCATCGGCCTCACATTATCTACACGACATGCTTTTCATAGAGAAAATTAGTTGTCTTCAGCTCCCCCTCCCATTCCTCGATTCCTCCCTCCAAAACGAAAAAATACATTGCTAAATGTTTGATTTAGCAAGACTCGTGGACATGACTTGCAAATCGACCTGCATATATACTGCTTCCATCTTTATATTTGCATATATACTGCTTCCATCTTGAGTCTCTATTTGCATTAAAACTCTCTTTGCATTTTAGAAAACGGCTTTCAAGGGATAACGCTGCAATTAACTTGTAGTCAAAGATTTTAATCCAAATATCAATATCAAAAAATATATAAACGAGATCACACATTTTAAGCTTTGAGATTGAACAGATGATAAAACTCTCCTGAAAATATGGTAAGTGACTTACCTCAAGATTATGCACAAACTGTGTCCTGCTGTCAACCATGCTGACCAGAAAAAATGTGCAGAGTATTAGAGCTGAACCCCCAACAAAATCTCCCTACAACTGCTGCTTCAATCTATTCACAGAGGTAGATCTTAAAAAAATATTGGGGTTTTAGAGCTACTATATTCCTCAGCTACAGACATGATTTTTGCACCTTTTAAACGAAAATATTGGCTGCGAGTTAAAAAATTGTTTTTAGGTGTGAGGCGAGAAATGTTTCAACTGCCTAATTTCTTTTGCTGAGTTAACTTTCCCCTACAGCTGCTACTTCAATCTATTCGCACTGAAGGAAACGTGGGAGATACGCAGCTCCAAACGTGGAGGACATGCAGTGCATTTTAATATTATAAATTGTTTTAATTATTATGTAAGGATTTTAGCTTTCTCCGATAGGTGTGCCCTGCTGTTGAATCTTCAGAAAAAAATATCAATTAGACGTAGCAGGTGACCCTAAATATAATTTACGACGCAATGAATACAAAACTTGATGATATCAATTGAAAATTCTAATTAATGTCATAGCAGCTGCGCTCAAGAGGATTAATATTGCTGTGGTTAATGTTGTTAAACATCAGCCATTAAAGCTTACGTCAAAATGGGTTCTAAACATATTATCAGTCAATGCCATGGCATGCATGATGGGTGGCTTTAGAATCGAATTTTAAGGTGAAAAAGATGGTGTGCACCGTTCATTAGGGCCGACGGCTTAGACAGCTGTGTTGATTATGACCTGCCCTAAGAGGCAATCTATAACTTGCTCTAAAAGGCACACGCTAAGACTTCGTTTTTTTTGTTTTTTTTAAAAGGAGTAAAAATTTATTAGTTTCTTGACACCCTATAAATTGTCTCGATTCAATTCATTTTAGAGGAGGAGTTGATTGCAAAATCTTGTAGGATTCCCCTTTAGTGGCCCATTTACATCCCTATAAAATTGGGAACTTCACTTTCACAAACTCATGTTTTCACCACATAACATGTGATAAATGTTGTGTATGTTTAAGTTGTTTTTAGATTTTTGTGAGGAGTAATTAGTAAATTTCTAAATTAATTTATGTTGTGTTATGTATTTTTTGATCTTTTAAAAAGACAAATTTTCAAAATTTAATGGATCATTTTCTATTTGGATGTTATGATTAAGGTGTGTTTTTTTCAAATGTATGTAAGATTTATACTTTATCTTGTTTAAATTTGATGTTGTAGTTTATCTTATTTAATATTTAAAAAACATTCCTTTTTCCTCAAATTTGTTTAAGATGTATATTTATCCTCATTCAAGATGTATATTTATCCTCATTCATTGAAGCATGTTGCACCTAAAATTGAATGTAATATTTTATTCTATTCAACATTTGTATAATTATTTTCTCAAATTTACCAAGGGCTTGTACTTAGCCTTATTATTGGAATACACTATACCAAAAAAATGGAATACAATACGTTGAAGATTAGATGTGATAGTTTACCTAATTTAACATTCAACAAATATTTATCTCTTCCCTCAAATTCACATAATACTTGGCTTCATCTATTAGGATGCATTACACTCAAAATATAATAATTTACCTTATTTAGCATTTACTATTTGTATATTTAGACATATGTAACCATCCAAAATTAAATGTGTTTGCTTGAATCAACATCAATATTTGAATAACTCTTGTCTCAAATTTGTCTCAAATTCACCTAAAATTTAATGGTCAATATTTGTATATCTTTTGTCTCAATTTCACCTAAAATTTAGCTTTCAATATTTGTATACCTCTTGTCTAAATTCACCTAAAATTTATACCTAACTTCATCTATTAACATATGTTATATAGAAACTTGAATGTTAAATTTGTCTTGATTGAAGATTCAACATATGTATTTTTTCTATCAAATCCACGCATTCTTGATTAACGTTTCTTCTATTAAATTTTGATAATTTTAATCTCATAAATATTTTTTTAAGAATGATAAGTTATTCAATTATGATATTTCCCATTTATATACTTTTAAACATATAAGATATTTCCTTACAATTTTAACACAAATTTGTATTCTAATTCACACAATGTATTTTCTAAGAATTTTAACACATTTTTTAATTCTAATAATCCTAATTATAGACAATTCGAACTCATCCCATTTAAAAAATATCATACATTAATTAATAATTATTTTTTGATGTATTTAAATAATTAATGTGAAAAATTGAATATTAATATTATGATGTAAATTTTAATTATATATAATTGTAATGGTGAAAATTGCATATTTTATTTATTTTAATTTATTTTATGTCCATTTTAATAGGGTGTTTTATGTAATGACTAGTGTATAAGTGTCATGCTTGTTATATAAATTTATTGTGCTTGTTATATATTTGCATTATCAATTAAAGATACTATTTGATCATTTTTAATATAAATTTGAATGCTTTCATTATTTTATTATATTTATTTAATGTTTTTAATGCATAAAATTAAATTTATTTATTTTATGCTACTTTAAGTAAATTCATGTAAATGTATCATATCAATCTATATTACTACATTGCATGATTAGAAATAAAACACACACACTATTATTAATTTTTAATATAAATTTGAATGCTTTATTATTTTATTACATTTATTTAATGTTTTTTTAAACATTACATTCATTTTTTTTTAATTATTTTAAGTAAATTCATGTAAATGTATCATACCAATCTATATCTTACTACATTGCATAATTAGAAATAAAATCCATACAATATTATTAGAAGAAAAAAGCTTTTATGTACAATTAATTATAAACTCTCTCAAAATTATAAACTTGCAATTATTCCCTTCTTTAATAGAGTAAAAATAATAAAACCAATCAATTACAAAATTTATTTTCTATAGGTGAACAATCAAGTGAACAATCAATGTTTAAAAAAAAAAACAAGATTTACCCACCTTAAAAAAGTATTTATTTTCTTAAATTTACATATCTAGTTAAATATTTACAAATTGGATTTATCATTTAACAACATTGTGTTGCACTAAATACAAATTCCAAGATTTTAAAAAGAAGACCTCCACAAAAGACATAGCGAAACTTGATACTAATTGTTCAAAGGAATCTAATCAACATTGTATTTCATTGCATACACATTCCAAGAGATGCTCTTATTTAACTTTTATTTAGGCAAATCAGATACAAATTGTTCAAAGGGATCTCATTGTTTAAAATTAAATAAAAATACATTCAACAAAATTATGTACCTACTTATATTATATAATGTACGTGTATACAATTATATATTTATATAACTAATTATGTATTGTTTCAATTCATTTGTGTTTTACCTTTACTTTCCTATCGGCGACTCCCTTGAACCTCCTATAGGTGCAAGTGCTAGTTTAACCCTTTTTATATGTAGATCTTGTTATTTGATCCAAACAAATGATATATATAATTCCCTACCATCGGTTTGTACTTCTAATATATTGTTTTTTTGATAATTCATGCATTTGAATAACACTTATGTTCAGTTGTTTCAGAGCTTTAGGGGACACCTTGATAACAAGTTTCATAGTTGATGTCATTATCCAATGGTGATAATAGTTGTTATACTAGTTTATATATTTAATTTTATTTAAGGATATTTATAACTCTATCTATTCAATTTCTTGTTGGACGAGTGTTCACAAGAGGATCCTTGAAAAAAGCTACTGTGTTTTAACGAATTGATTGTGCAGAAGGATCAAGTTATGACAACAACTACATAGCTTAATATAATCCTCCCTAACTTATTCTTTAATTTTCTAATCAAACTATTTCTACTTCACAAGGCAACAATAAAACCCCTAAATTTGTGTTAGAAGGGCTTGCATAATTTGAATATGTATGCGATCATTCCTCAAAAATTATACAACACAAATTATTGAGTTTATGTTCATGGTGAACATTAAGCAATAACATGGTTAGAAGCACAATACAAGAAACATAAATACAAGGATTTAATGGCAACCATCCTTTTGTCAATAGTGTGGTTCTCATAGCTGCTTCTCTAGTGCATTTAATAGGGTAAGTAGGTTCTTTGTATAATTGGGACCATAATTAGTGGTGAATGTCAACAGAACAGTATTTGTAGTTATTAATTTTCGGTGTGAAGGTGGCAGAAAATAGAAAACAACTAACCAAAGGTACCAGGGAAGGTATCTAGGCTTACAATGTTCTTATAAATAATCTCTCATGCATAAGCAATGAAATCAATTATTCTAAGAGTATTGTGATGAACTGAGCATATGCATGTGATATTTATCAAAAATATGAGAAAAACATTTGATAACTAGAAGAGAATATAATCATATAAACTTCAATAACATGGATATTAGTCAGTTGCATGAATGTGAACCTGAAAAGACAAATGGCAGATAAAACATAGTTTTTCTCATGTAAGGATATAAGGTCAAATTCTTTTGGTAATGTAAAGGATACATTTTCTAAATGTTGTTAATGGATAAATAAATAATCAAAGCTTGATGCAGGATGGATGACATCTTGAATAGTTACCCATGCTTCACTCTTGTGCACATCCCTTGGATGCAGTGTGTACTAAGTGTGCCATTCATACTCACGAGATGTGGATTATTATAACCACTGCTCATGCAATATTGGTCAATATAAATCAATTTGTTACTATACAACTGAATCTCAAAATTATAATACAACAAAGCTTATAGTACAATGCTTCTTTTACACGTCAAGAGAATAACCTGAATCACCTTTTACATAGACTGGAGATTGCTTTATGACTGGAAATGATTCACACTTTGCTTTTATAAGTTGAGGATCAGAAAAGGCACTTGGACTAAGTTCATAATTCATATTGTTGCCATTTGGAGAAAGTAAAACAAAAAATAACTGACGAAAATTTTTACAATCCTATGCAGCCACTGGACTTCTATCTAATGCTTCTTTTCCAGTGATGCCTTTCTTTAGAGATTGAAACGGGATTTTATAATCCTTTTCTGGGGGAGGACTGTTTGGGTCAACTGTGAAGGGTTCACTAAATGGCACAACACTCTTCACCTGCAAAAAAAATGTCGAATATGTAAGTAAATAAAGTGGATCAAATTTATAGTTTAAGCCCATTCAAAACTAAGTTTAAGGATGGAAGAGGTTTTCTATGCAAACCTCAAATGTAGTATCACATGCATGTGGCCTCTCCAATGCAGCAACACATATGCAAGCAACCTCTTCCCTTGAAATTTTGCCCTAATATACATCACTCAAACTGAATTATTATTTTCCATAATTGTATGGTTGTCTTGATTTAGAAAGCCACTTACTCATCTTATATCCTTCAATATTTCGTTCTAAAATTTGATGGAAGCCATCAACTATCAAGTATCCTTTATTACCATTATTATTTTCTCAAACCGCAAAGATGCTGATCAAAATACATGATCCCAATGCAGGATTGCTATGCACAATAATGGATCATGAATTTCTAGTTTTGACAATGTATTCTTCATATTTTCTAATTTGTTATTGTACTCTATTGTTTATCATGTATCTCCCATTTAAAATCTTGATGTCAGGTGTCAAACCTATATTTTGATATAATATTCTCTTAGTTGGGACAAAAGAAAAGATAGTTGATTGTTTCTTTGTTTTTGATTCATGTCCTATACTCAGTTGCGGTTGCAATGTGGGCAGAATATCCACAACTAACTTATTGACCATATAAGATGGATTCTGCTATAAGCACAGAGTTATATATGTACCGTTATGTTGTCTCCCTGGTCAAAAATAAGTTCAGCACCAGCAGGTTCCTCAGTGAGAGCGCAAGGGCGTATTATTGCATAAGGAATACCACTATCACGCAGCAAATCCTCACCCTGATGTAAAAAATATCATGAAATACATTGTAAGTCTACATCTAAAAGATGATCATATTTAATTAACTGTATGAATCTTACTGTAAGAATCATTTTCACATCTTCTTGATAGATTCTTTAACTCCACATGGATAACTGTAAAAACCTTATCATAGATTTGCTTAATGCCACACAGATCAACAGATTTTACATTTGAAAAATTTATTATCTCTTCTAACTGTAGATATTTAGAATTTCACGTCTATTTATTTTCAAGTATTTGGAGCTAAAGTGCATACTTTGTTAGATGGAAAAGATACGTAGGATGGACTGTTACTAGAAGCTTGTTTATATGGAACATTACCCTACAGGCCGTAGGGCCCAAGCTCCCTTTGTATAGTGTTCATATTTCTTAGCACCCAAGAAAAAAAATCAAATTTTACCGTGAAGCACGTTAGAATAATCAATTTTAAGTAAAACCCAAGTGCAAGTATGCATTTTTGAGTGCAAATACATGTGAGAATAAATGTAATTATTGAGGGAGGTTCAGCTAAATGACAGTAATTTAGGAAATGTAGGATTCTCAATACTTGAGAAGGACATACTACTTGCAAAAAGACACAAGCATAGACCTACTTAATAATTATTTTTTGAGGGAGGTCCAAGTAAATCAGTCCCCCAGAAAATGTAGGATGAATTATAGCAGCATAAATCGTTTGGGGAATAAATCGGCAAACCAAAAGTTCAGGATTTTTTGAAAAAATCGGGAATAAATCGGGAAAAAATCGGGAAAAAATCGGATATACAAAAAACTGCAAAAAATTGAAGAAAAACAGTCAGAAAGTAATTTTTTTTAAAATTTAATGGCATTTCCATAGCATACAGACATTGAGAGCAAATAAAATATAGAGTTCAATCCATGAATTATAGAAAATAGATTTTCTTTGCTTATACTCATATCGCTGATCAGTGATTAGTCTGATTACATTGCACAAAACATACTACAACTGCATAAATATCAGATTGTGACAGTTGTCAAAATGTCTATTACAATATAGTTTGTGACTTTGTACAAAGTAAACCTATAAACTAAGTACAAAGTTCCAAAAAATTCAATTGTAGCAAATGACGTGCTATAGGGCAGAAGCTCCTGCTCCCGATGTTGAAGCTGTTAGGTGACCGGTTGCCCGCCGAGCTTCTTCAAGTAGATCATCAGGCACGTTGGCCTCCTCCAAGATATCTACATCTTCAGGCGCAATACAATATTCAAATTCATCATCAGATGCAGCAATCCACTCAGACTCAGGATCAATCTCATCGAGATCAATTGGGGCATCTTCCTCAATAGTACCTGTTTTTGCCCATGTAGAAATTAGTCTTTTCTCTACAAGTGAAAAACACAATGACAACAATTGAAATTGATTGCAAGTGTATTAAAAGTCTCACCTTGAGCTTTCTTTAGCTTCAGGCGGAGGTTGTGGTGAACAAACACTAAGTCATTCATCCGTTTTTGTGTTAAGCGGTTGCGTTTTTTGGAATGTATGTGTTCAAAAACACTCCAATTACGCTCACAAGCGGATGAGCTGCATGGCTGGGTCAAAATGCGTATTGCCATCCACCTTAGATTTTTGCATTCGTTGCCAAAAAAATCCCACCATTGAGCTGAAAGTTCAAAGAACATTATATGGAGATGAGTGTCATGTAAGAATATCTTAAAATCTAAGATACATTTAATGATCATGTGACATGAAAAATCAAAAGATTATCAAAATTTTATAGTCTACCTGGTTGGAAGGTCTTTCGGCCTTCCACGGCAACCCTAGAAGAGAGAAAACCCCTTCCTTGCCTGTACAATTGCAACTCTGACATAGCTTCATGCAATCGTTCTTGGTCTGGAAACATTTTGTCCATGCACTTTAACAATCCTTGTGTGATCTCAGCATCAATTTGTCTGAATGAAGAGTTGTAGAACAATGATGGATTGAGAAAGTATCCTGCAGCATGGAGAGGGGAGTGCATCTGTCCATCCCATCTCCTATCTATTATGTCCCACAATGGCATATACCTATCCCTGTCATTTTCCAGCCTACCCCTCATCACCTCCTTGGCCCTATCCATGGCCTCATACAAGTATCCCATGGGGGATTTATCCCCGTCCACTAGCCTCAAGACTTTTACTAGAGGCTCCGAAAATGATACAACTTGTTCAGCCACATTCCAAAAACTAGTAGAATACATGTAATCTGCAATTGCCATGCCATTTGTTTGATTACCAAAGCCAGACTCCATCCACTCTCTTGAAACAAACATTCGTTTCAAATTCATTTTTTGTTGACAAAGAGTCTGTAGTGCAAGAAAATGTGTTGCAAATCTTGTCACCCCTGGACGAACTAGGTCCTTGCCCTCTGTGAAAGACCGCATCATACTCAAAACCCTTGTGTGATTATAAATATATTTGGTAACAGAGCGAGCCTTGTGCAGTATCTCCTTAACCCATTCAATTTTTCCAATGTCCTCTAGGGTTAGATCAATGCAATGTGCTGCACATGGGGTAAAAAACATGGAGGGGTATTTTTCTATCAAAAGTCTCCCAGCAGCAACACAAGCAGCAGCATTGTCTGTGATAAATTGAACCACATTTTCTGGCCCCACTTCCATGACTACCGAGTCATACATATCAAACAATGCAGCTGCAGATTTCATTGTATCTGATGCATCTACAGATCTCAAAAAAACAGTGCCAAGATCAGAAGAGACAAGGAAGTTGATGAGGGTTCGGTTCCTTCTATCTGTCCATCCGTCTGACATAATGGTGCACCCACTATTAGTCCACTCTGATCGATGCTCTTTAAGAACATCTTTGACATCACTTACTGCCTCATTGAGCATACTAGTCCTCAATGTCTGATAAGATGGGGCTCGAAACCCAGGACCTACAGCTGCAAGAGCATCAACCATAGCTTGCCAATATGGAGATCTGGCAGCATGGAATGGCAAGCTCGAGGAGTACCAAAAATTTGCAATGGCCTTCTTCGCTTGATCGTGGACATTCTTCCTCCATCCTGTACTCTCCAAAGTTGTTTGTGATCCTGGTGTAGTACGAGGTTGGAAGAAAGCATCAATGTTTCCTCCACCTGTGTTTGGGCCATGTGCTGTAGAAGGTGTTGATCCGGATTCCCTACAACTCCCATGCCCACCAGCCTCCTCATCCAAGTTATTCCTCTTTACACTTGCAGAATTAGAACCTGTTTCAACTCCAGTTCTTGCTTTTTTGGCCTTATTCTCAGCGATACCATAAAGAGCTTGTTTCGCCTGATATGTGACATCTGCAGGGCATTTTGTGCAAACGGTGGTGTTATTACCTGGTTCTTTTGACAAATGCCATTTGAACCGATAAATTCCACCACCGACGTCATCCTGGCACCAATTGCATTTAACCTTTGCACTACCATCAATTGGTGTGCAATGTGTCCATGCAAAGTCTTTCGGACGCGGCATTGTGATCACTGATCAAGAATGAAATCTGCAAAAGCATTTTATTTCACTCGTAAGATAAAATTGAAATTTGATAAAATTTAAAATAACCAGCTATGTCAGAGTAAGAATTAATTAAAATTAATTAATGATATTTTTAAAATAATTAACTAGAAAATAACAATATAGTAATTTGAAAATACGGTAAATATTTTTAAAATAATATAACAATCATGATTATTATAAAATATAACAATCATGATTATTATAAAATAATAATTGCATTTTAAAATTATATTTTATACAATAATTTTAAAATAAAAATAAAGCAATATTATTTAAAATTTTAAAATTTAAATAGTAAATAATAATAAAAAATTAAAATAAATAAATAAACTTATTTAAAAATAATACAATATTTTTTAGTATTATACTATATAATATTATTAGTATTTTTTTTTAATTTTCAAATTCAATATTAAATATTATACTAAAAAAAATTAAACTGTATATAAAAAATTATAGTAAATTAAAAAAATACAGTTATTCAAAATCTAACTCAAAACCCTAAGGCCTAAACAATACTAAATTAAATTATTTATAATTTTATTCAAAGTTCTAAAGATTTAGGGAAAAAATTCGTGAAAAATTCGTGAAAAATTCGTGAAAAATTAGTGAAAATGCATGAAAAATTCTTGAAAATGCATGAAAAATGCGTAAAAATGCATAAAAATTCAGGCCTACCTCCCGTGCGTGTGAACTTTGAAGAAGAAATGAAGAAAGGGCATCGATTTTTTTGTTCCAGTCGGCCTCTGTCCGTCGCGTTTTCTGTTCCGTCCGCGTTTTCCAGCAACTTACGAATTTCGAGCAACTTTTAGGGCTTTTTATGTCCGCGCGAATCTCATGTTAGGTTGTCGGCAGGTTTAAAACGGGGGTTTCCAGATTAAAACGCGTTTAAAACCTGCA
The DNA here is from genome assembly GCA_007258455.2 of Sequoia sempervirens. NCBI lineage: Eukaryota > Viridiplantae > Streptophyta > Pinopsida > Cupressales > Cupressaceae > Sequoia > Sequoia sempervirens. Next base: position 40,226 of record VDFB02322437.1, on the reverse strand, counting down.
AAAAATCGTTGACTTAAGTCAACATTTTTTTCAAAAAATCGGGGAAAAAATCGTCCAGCCTGCAGATTTATTAAAAATCGCGATTAATCGGGTTTAATCGCAGATTTATGCTTCTTTGGTACCAATACTTGAGAAGGAAATAAAACATGAAATAAGACCCAAGGAGAAAGGAAGATCCAACTAACAACATAAGTATTTTAACCCAAAGATATACTAGATATCTTTCTTTCCTTAATTTTTGAATTTCATAGCATTTTTGTCCTTAAAACTTGGTTAAACAGCATAGGACCTTGAAAAAGGCTGTCAAACACAAAATATATTTCAACCATTCTAAGAAAAACTACTTGCAACAAAAAATGGATCTAAGAGAACTTTTTAATATCTATGGTGTTGGGTGAAAATTATGTAATCAGCTTTTCGATAGATTACACAACTTGGACTTCAGCCACAGCTATGTGAGATGTGAATCTCTCCTCTCGGAAAGGGGAGGTGCCCTTCTTACTGCTAACAGAAGCAATAGTAAATCAAACAAGTAATTACAAAATGTACACAAAATTCACGGAGTGGGGGGGGTGTGTTACATTCATCCTTCTCTCTTTTTTCAGAGAAGATGTTTACAATGCTTCACCGTTGGAAGTTCGGAATTCTTGATAACTTAAAACTAACAACTAACAGTAATACCAATATCTCTATCTCGTTAATGCGAAGCGTAGAGATACCAAAAGTGATTAATAACAAACAAAATAAAGTAAAAAGGGAAAGCTCACGAAGGCACAAAGTCGTTCCGTAGCTTTATCAGTGTTGGATCTGTGTAGACGTACCGTTTGCTACGTTAGAAGCACAAAATCTTCTTAGACGCAACAATTCTTCAAACACGAACGATTACAAGCACAAAGTCTTGTAGATCACTCAACCGAACATGCAAGAGCATGAATGATTACAAGCACAAAGTCTTGTAGATCATTCAACCAATGATAAACAGAAATAACAATGCAATCTAAATAATAGATGTAACACAAAGTTTACATAAACTACTTAGAGTCTTTCAGATTCTTCGAACTAATCACTACCAAATAAGATTAACTCACAAAAGTATCGAATCCAACGCAAAGTTTGGCTTGCAATCCTTTTCTTTATTAATCGAATCTCATTCACAAAGCATGAACGCAAAGTTTCACAAATTTGCTTACAAAAGGGCAGCACTTCGTTGCAAAAGGCTAAAAGATAATTTACAATGAAAATCCCTCACCTTATATAGAAAGAGGGATGAGCAAAATTAGGAAAGAGATTGAGAAAATCAGGGAAAGTTAGGTGAGCGATTTTAGGAGATCTCACCTAACTTTGACCAAAGTCAAAGTGTAATTTGTTTTCAAAATATTACATCTTTGATCTTGGTGTAATTACAATTTACAAAAAGACATTCGAAAATGTCGAGAAATATTTACAAGATGCATAATGGGATGCACCGGAAATGTCTAACACTAGAATAGGGGGCTGCTTCACGTTTTTTGCATTGGGCGCGGAAGTCTTCAAATTTCCTCCTAGTCTCCTGCACAAACTTCTCATCTGGACCAACGGTGTAATCCACAATGGTGTGAATTGATCGATCTCATGGCAGATGAGTGAACCTTCTTGCACCTGTCAAGATGCGTCTTCGAGGTTCCAATGTGAGCCTTGTATCACAAATGATGTTCAACGAGAAGCGAAGTCGAACCGTCAATCAAATTCATGATGGCTTCCTTGAAATCGGGGGATATTTACGTGGCCGAGGCAGGAGGAATGCGATTTTCCTCAAGAAGTTGATGACAACTCTACCGTACTTTATCAAGAATGGTGCAATGCCGTCGACATCTTCTGTGTTGGTGAAGATGATATTCTATGAGAGATTGATCCTTGAATTACGTGTTTACCGGTGATTCTCTTACCTCTGAGCATAGCAATGGGGAATTACAACCTCCACCAATTTCTTTGACTTTACTGTTTCATTTCGGAGCCAAGATGAGGCATTTTCCATGTCTCTGGCTCACGAGGAAGATACATCTTTTCTTTATCAAGCTCTGTGGTGAAGGCTTGGCCAACATATTAGTTTTTCTCATCGCCAGCGAGGAATTATCGAGATCCATGTTGATGATCTTTTCAATGAATCATATAACCACCCTGCCTTTGGAGGCGGAATTTCTCCTTTCTTGACGGTGGGTGTGATATTTACCAGCATGGCGATTGTGCATTACTTGGAGAACCAGAAAGTCTCTTTACAACAGTGGCATAATGCTCTACCCTCTGCTTGTACATGTTACGAGCTTGCTCTACTTTATCCAGCCTTACTGCCAAGATATCCAAAGTGACTTACGCATCGGCTTTGCACTTTTCGTTGGTAACGCCTTGGTGGATCTTTGTTCTTAATAGTCTTCCATATTGACATCACCTTCTTGATTGATTGGTATACCAATTTCCAGCATACTTGTGGCCAGACTTATCAGCGTTCGGCCTTGAGTATGCGCTGCCTTTTCTTTGCTTGGCTTTTGGAGAAGAACTATCTCTTCAAGAGTCGAGCTCCTACTGGAGAAATCATTTGCTTTTAATGACACTTGAGATATTAGCCAAGGAGGAAGAAAAGAAGTGTGAACTTCTGGATTTACTGTCAATTCAGTCGCCATTGCCACTTCTGAAGTTATTGTCACATCTGAACTCACCATTGGTATCGTGACAATTGGAGAAGTATTTGTCATCGTTGCTCCTGTAGTTGACACATTGAGCTGATCACGCATTGACTCATTCATGAAACGATTGAATTTGTTTTCAGAAGTGATATCATACGTTGGCGAAGACAAGCTAGGAATAGACGATGGGGGACTTGACAGAATATCAACCGTATGGATGCTTATCACCGAAGGAGTGTCAAGCTGGGTTGATGCTGCAGGGATAGGGGATATCTCAGCTGCAGAAATGCATGTGGTAGGAATAGGTGACGAGGGAACAGGAGGTGGAGGAGTTCTTGAATCTGGAGGGGTATGAGGAATGTTTGAAGTCACGGGCGATGATGTTCTGTGAATTTCCTCAACTACATTCTCAGGAGGAGTAGTTCTTTCTTGATCATGCCCGGGTTCCTGTTGATCACCCTCTTGTCTCTCCGATTCTGGTTTGCCTTCAAAGTCACCTTCAGATCCTTCTTCAGAATCTTCATCAGACTCTTGCCCACTTTCAAAAACCTCTTCGGCATCGGAGTCTGCTTCTGCTGAATCTTCATCTTCAGCGTATTGGTCGCTTGAAGTTTCCTCTTCATCGGAATCTATCTCCTCCAGAATAGGCTTTTTACCCTTAGAACGAGATGGATGAGATTCCGTGATTTCTGTCTCTTGGACAGCCTGGGTATCTTTCTTACCAACAGTGAATTTGATCCTAGGACCTCTTCGTGAAGAAGTGGGAACGGCCGCTGATTTGTTTTTGTCGCGGAGTTCTTGCTGTTGGCGAGCTTCTGCTTCAGATTCCTCTCCTTCTGAGTCTGTTCTGAAACTTTTCATTGCATAACCATGTTTGTGTAACCATTCTTCTGTGTTGGCTAGGATTGGCCTCAGCCTTTCTCTCATGCTGGTAACCTCTTTCCTAGACCATTGTATTGCAGGCAACGGCCTTTTAGCAATGCCTTGCTCATCATAGACAGCATTCATGATATCACACGGATCCTCAAATCCTCTGGTAGGTCAGCGATACCAAGATCTCGATTTGTTGAACTGTCAATCTGCAATAGTCCATTTTAGAGGCTTCTTCATCTCTGCAATCTGCCCAGATGTCTTCAAAACGGTACCTATGTTGGTGTCCCTTTTGCAACTTTTTTCTGACATCTCGGTAGTCGAAATCAAACCTATACCTGTAGGTTTTGATGGTCATGATCTGCATTTTAGCATAGACAGACTTAGCTTTTTGTGCAGTTTGGATAGTATATCGGCCGATGGTCAGTGGGAACTTGAACCAACGCTTGTGGTTGCTTCGTTCTTTACGCACTAACATCAATGTCGCATGTTTCCATGAGAATCCACTTATTGAGGATACGTGGTAGCATGTAGGGACAACCGGTCTTAGCAGCCTACTCTTAAGTAAACGTTGGGAATTGGAGAAAAATGCATCCAACTTTACTTACCACCTTATAAGCCTCATCAGATACTCTTCTTCTTTCCAAAGCTGGATCAAAGTTGAAGAGTAAAGGCACAAAGAAAGCATCAGTAACCCGTCTAGAAATGATGAAAGCTCTCCCTTCAGCTCCAACTGATAGAAATATCTGTACACAGGCACCATCATTCGATTCCCCTTTTGTAGATAGACCGGGAATTGTCTCATCACAGCTAACTGCGTACACCGGTAAGAAGTCACGTAGAACTTCAATGTAGAAAGAGCATTGATCAACCGGTATCTCATCACCGATTTGTTTGCCCTACCGATATGCACCTTCGCCTTCTTATGATCTTGATGTATCTATACATCCAATCGTGAAAAGTGGATGATTCCGGCAAGCCTTTCACTCTGCTTAGAAACGTGATCATATCCTTGACGCATCTTTGAAGTCACTTCTCAAGTCCTTTCGGCCATCTAGAAACGGATGATCTAGGCTTCTTGAGCCATTTAGTGTTTATCAACTGTTTAGCTTTATTGAGATCAGCATCGAAGATCTCCTGTGCTTTTGACATGGAGATGTCAATATATTTATCCATGTGAGGGACCTTGAAGACAATGTCAAAGAAATCGGGGTCGAGTCTCAGAATCTCGTGCCCGGAAGAGTCGATCACACTTCTGCTTTCTCTGATGTAATGAGACGCAACTTGAAGAACAAACTCGGTATTGTGCGCAGCTGTAGGGAACATCGCCACCAAGTGGAGGTTGCTGTGTACGATCGCTCTCATTGAATCAAGAAGAGGCTTCGTCTCAGTTAGCTTTGCGAAGTCAACCAAGTCTTGATGACCAACTTCTGTATCTTTTATCTCTTCTACTTTGGAAAGCACCATAGTTGGCGGATAGACGCCTTGATATTTGTATTTCATCTTGCTTTTTGCTTTCGAAGAAGAAGGAGGCTTAGTAGCAGTCATCAAAAAGAACTGGTACTCTGATCACTCTTGACTTGACGATCTTTGAAAGTAGACTGCAATTTGTTTAGCCAGAACAAACACCAACTATTAGGAAACATGGGTAAGCGCAAAATGAGCACAAGGATGAGAAATCATGAAGCGGATGACGAGGCACGCAAAACGATGCACAAAGGCAGAAAAATGGGGCTCAGGAGTGCACTGGTCAAAAATGAAGTTCATTTGGGAAGAAATGGAAGAAACTAGGAAAAAGTGTAAGGGCGCTAAAATTCAGCGCCTTTACATTTTTGGAAAAATGCTTTTGGTGTAAGGAATTTTCTGACATTTTCAAGATGTCACGGTGCTAAAATTTAGCGCTTTTGCAATTTTTTCAATTTTGAAATGCAGATGTAGGGAAGAATGGCGAGGGCGCTCGTGCTTGGCAACATGTAACTTGTTTGGATCATGAAAGCTTTTGAAGACCATGTCTCAATATCAATGCATACGCATTCAAGGATTTTATCAAGAACTCTTTCTTTTTTTTGAGATTTCAAAGTTCGCTCCAAAACGCATGAAGAGAGCAACATGAATAACATGCTTTAACAAGCACAAAAAACATTGGAAAGATACAAGTTTTGATAGAACATCGCGCATAAAGGAAATGGCGAATGAAAAGCGCAGGGAAAAAGTAAGGAAAGAAAACGTGAATGGGGGAAAGAAAAATGCATGAAGAGAAAACACGAGTGGGAAGAAAGAAACGCATAGGGAAAAAAGAGAAGAATGCGTAGGGTTAGATAAATACAAAGCTAAAAACGCGAATAAAGAACATTAGATCATATACAGAACGTAAGAAGAAGACAATGCAAAAAGACTTACCCGAACCAAGGCGCGAAAATTTGCTGAAGAAAGAATGGCGAAAGTCTTCAAAACAAAAAACGTGTTTTGCAGTTGAGGTGCAATTCGCCCAGCAAGAGGAAGAAAAGAACAAAGCTCATAATAATGCAAAATGGCGAATTAAAAGACTCTTTAGTGAAAAAGGAAAATCGAAAACCTAACTCAAGTCGAGCAATAAATTTAGGCACGAAAAGTGGCACGATTGACAAAAAACGCGAAAACATGAAGAAACGTGCCAGGGCCATGAAAAAGTTTAAGTGTTGAAGAAAAATGTAATGGCGCTAAAATTTAGTGCTATTACATTTTTTGGCAATTTCACTACATGAAGGGGCGCTAAATTTTAGCGCCCTTGCATTTTCCAGACTTAGCCAATTTTGGCTTCAGGGCAGGAGCGCACTTTTTCAGTGCCACTGCATTTTTCGTAATTTGCTAAGTATGAACAGTGAAACCTCGCGAAAGATCTCGTTTCAAAGGTCTTCGCGAGGCGAACAAGGGGGAATGTTCGAATTGACTATTCGAGACTTGGGAACGCATTTCGAGGTGGCTTGAAAATCACTCCGTTATGCGTACTTGAACTTCACGAATCCTAGGAAACGGACAAGTTTCGTGGGGGGGTTATCCGTGGAACGAGCGGTGCTAGATTCCATGATAACATATGGCAACCAATTTATTAATGTACTTCGATTCTAATATATGGAGAATGATAAGACTATGATGCTGCAAGATGGTTTACTATGTCCATAGGATATCTTAGAGGCAATTGTTATATATGATTGAGAAGCTCTTCTAACATACATAGGGTATATTTGGCATAGAATTACAAACTTACCAAGTTTCTTTAGCTGTAATAGTAAAACTATAAAACAATTCAATGTTGTTAAATGGTATTATACAACAATACACAGGGATGCATCGTAAGCCTTCATCTCCTGAATGTTTCTATTCCCATAACATTTTGGATACATGGGAACAGCCATGAAACATCCCCTGGGCATCACCAAAATTTTAACTTTTTTTGAAACAACCCTTAGCGGGGGCTACAATAAGAAACATCTCAGATGTCTCAGGGATGTCTGAGACATCCCTCATCTGTCCTGGGGATGACTAGATATACCTGTGGATTTCAGTTTAAAAAATGAAGAAAAAGACAGGAAATCAGGGGCATGGAAGACCCACAAGGTCCTCCACCTGGCCCTTGTAAATCCTAATTTCTGCATTTAAATATAGGGCACTCTCATTTGCAATCTGTAATTTAATTTGCATTTGCAATTGCAATAGTTAAATGGTTTTCAGATTAAAGCCACTGTGAAGAGAGAAAAGATGAGGAATAAATCAGAAAGTCTACATCAGCATTTGTCATCAGACATTCATTACTGGGAAAACTACACTCGCTTAGCATCTCAATGTGAAATCAATTTTGTTGAAAACAAATTTTTTAATTTTCTTGATTTTGACAAATATATTAGGGCACCTTTTTTTCTTTCTAGAAGTTTTATGTTGCATTGTTCTGCACAAATCAAAATAAGCAGCAGTATGGGTTCTTCATATGATGCCTATGAGTTGGATAAGTGAATGAAACAGGTGTTGGGGATTGCTCTAGGTGTGCAAGAGCTGGACGAAGTGGAATGGTAAACCAAAATCCTTTTGAGTGCACTTTTTCCATTGTCATATATTATACAAAAGACTCATTTACAACCATAAAATCAATATTACAGTATGTGATTGTTTTGGGTGAACTTCAAAAATTGAGGAGAGAATAAACATTGGTTGTGCCATAGATGTGACACAGATGTAAAAGGGAGTTGCATAGGATTTTTAACTATTTACTAACCCTGCCTAGAAGAAAAAGATAAAATGGCTAGGTTGTTTATACAAGGAAACTAGACTAGATCCATACTAATCATGTGGGGGAAACAATGCAAGAACATATCTATACAGATTTCGACAGTGACAACTAAGAGATAACACAACATATACCTTGAGAAAGACCTAGGCTCCAAAGCACACTCAACATATTAATCTCAATAACAAGATTACAATACAATGCAAAGTTCCAATACTTTAAAAACAAGATACATGAGATTTTTCAACTCTTGTCTTCTGAAGTCAATCCAACAACTTAACCTTGCTCAAAACTCACTTTACAATAAGATGCTCCTCGCCCATAATAACCCTAGTCCATGTGAATTCATTTAGGCAAATTACTATAAGGAACCACTAGCTAGAATTACAAACCAATGGGCATAAAACCATGCGCTAACTAACTTCCAGAAAAAAGGGCCCAATTTCTTTTTCTTGAGGGTTGCCACCTCCAAAGCCTCCAAATGGGCAATGCCTCAAGCCCTAAAATTGTAGATGAATGTAAATTCCATTAGGGATGCAAAACATGCAAAATATACAACACATTTCTAACAGTTCAGGGAGAGTGAGGCAAGAATTAGAGGTGTACTTAGAAAATTGGTCATGAATCATTCTAATTTGTTGTCTACTGCTATGATGGTTGTGTGGGGAGAGGGCTCTAGTAAAGGGAAGAGGAAGGCAGTGGATGATGAGAAAAATATAGTTTCAAGGTTTTTGAACATGCAAGCACATGAGCCAAATGTTTTCATGATATCTCATTTCATGTGACACGTTGAAAAATACAAGCACAATTGGATCCTCATATCCTCCACTTGGAGAACAGAGATTACGTACCACCCTCCTTGATAAGCAATAGTTGCAGATGAACTTGTTGATGGAGGACATAAGGTAAACCTAGTTTAAGACAAGCTTTTCTATTATCATGAATGGGTGGACTGATATAAGACATTTCTCACTCATCAATATTTGTGTTCCATGTTCAATCGGCTCCTTTTTTTAGAGTTGTTGATTGTTTAGGGGTGTAAGGATGTAGACTTCCGATTTCAACTTTTGAAGGTGTCCACATATGAGGTTGGGGCCTCAATGTTGTGCAAGTTGTGATAGATTCAGCCTATTTTTGCAAATGAACTATATAATGATGGAAAGTGCTTACAAACACATTTTTTGGATCTCATGTTGTGTTAATGCATTGGATGACATTGGGGAAGATAGCTTGGATGAGGACATTGGTGGCAAAAGCTAGAGGCACACAGATGTTTGTACACAACCACCACGCTTCACTTGCTATCTTCAAAACTTTTTTGAGAAATGGATTCCTAAAATTAATGGAGACTAGGTATGCTAGCTATTCCATTTTACTAGAAAGGATGCTAGAGGTGTAGGAGGCTCCATAATACATGGTGGTTTGTAGTAAGTGGAAAAACATATTGAAAATGTAACACTAACAAGAGCCAGAGGCTCCAACAAAACATTCAATCATTCATCTTCAACACACACATTACATTATTACACTCAATGGCTTTATAAAGCCTTTCGACCTACTTACTGTTTGCTACTCTATTTGATAAATTAAATACATGAATTAATAACAGAGAATACAATGCATACCAAATACATGCATAAAATATATCTTTATTCGCTCATGCAATTATTACAAAAGAAGACCAAAGATGGTCAACCGAGGATCATAGTTAGATCCCACTAGATCATACTACTCTCCTTGACAATATGTTGCCAAGAGTAATACAACCATTAACCAACCAATGTTTGTAACTACCCGAACCCATTAATACAAATAATTAATACATAATCATATAACCAATATTACTGAAGCATAATGATAGACATTGTACACCGACTACATCAACCCCACCAAAAGGAAAAGGTCGTCTTCCAAACGACAACTAAACATCAAGTAACATTAGGGAAGACTTGCCAAATGGGTGATGATATTGTAGACAAAGACCTATAGGAAAACTTGGAAGTGTACTTTGCAAGCTTGGACTTAGAGTGTACTTGGCAATTCAAAGGAGTGCAATGGGGGTCTCAAGGGAATGCCCCCAGCGGGGTCAAGGGGCAATGCCCCTTGCAAGGGTTTGGGGACAGTGCCCCCAATGAGGTTGAGGGGCAGTACCCCTTGCAGGGTCTAGGGGAAACATGCCCAATTTAAGACCTTCAAAACCACACAGAACTTCATGGTGCACCTCATTTTCAAGATTTTTGAAGAGGCAAAAATCAATATTGACGAAGCCAAAAAATAGAGATTTTCAAGTGTTTAACTGACATATAATGGCAACTAAGCAAGGAATTTTCTGTATGATAGTTGATGGCCGTACAATGTGGATGTTGGGTTTGGGTTGTACAATGTAGGAGTTAAATTAAGGTTGGTGGTTGGAAAATTTAATTTTCTTTTCCAACTGAAAACAGTGTACGATTCCTAGTCTCCAAGCTGATCGTATGTTGAGTCTCCTTGCAAACTATACGGTGTATTTCTTTCTTGGCTATACGATGCGATATTGTCTTGCTTGTACATTGAGTCTCCTAGCAGACAGTACGTTGTTTTGTTGTGGCCGTGTGATACAACCAATGCTTCGTTGTACGCTTTATTCCCACCTATGAGTTCCTTCAAATAGCTGTACGGTATGTATTTTATGTGCCCTTGCCTGTTGTACGATGATAGTTTGTACGATGCAAACTCCTTTTTGTTGTATCAATGGAAAATGTCTATTCAAGGGTCTTTTGTGTTGTATGATGGTAGGAATTGTTGGTCGTACGATTAGACTTAAACTCGCTTGCCCTCTTGTAGATCGTACGATGGTGTTAATCCTTGGCCATGTTGACCTTTTCCAAACTGCCTGTGAGCTTTCTATTCAATCAAGAGTTATCGTATGGTGTTAAGAGGGGTAGACCATACGTTGATGACTTATCTCCTATGTCGTACACCAATGCATTCTCTTTTAGACCATACAGTCAAGGATCTAATCCGTCAAACTATGCAGGCAGCTAAAGAGGATCATACATTCACTCTGATTTCTCTTCGTACCATCTGCTAGTGTCCTCTTCGTGCAATTTGGAGTTTTGACTGTACGGTGTGGCTATTTCTTTAATGCCTTTCTTGATGTCGAACAGTGAAAGTGATCCCTTGATGCTTTCTCCTTTGACGTCGTACAATAAAAGAATTACCTTGTTGTCATACAATAAGAATGATTGGTTGAATTTTTTTTGACCATACGATGTGAACTGGGCATATGGTATGCACTTGTTTTGATAATATGATGTGAGCTTGGCATACAACACGCATTTTTTTTGGTTGTATGGTGGGATCATTACACCCTTGCCACACTTTGTGATTTGAAATAGTCTGTACAATGTAACCTAATGGAGTTTTTCAAATGAATGAATATTTTGTTGTATGATGTGAACATAAAATATTGGTCGTGCAATCTTTTGAGTGTGGCGTGCAATGTGGCTATACAATGGCCTCATATATTGTTGTATAATGTAGACTAGCAGTCATGCGAAGCATACTAAAGGAAAAGCCATCCATATGAAATAATTCTTTTCTTGTCGTGCAATTGTGTTATTTTCTCGCCATACAATATGGTCAGACCTTTAATATAATTGAACTTTATAGTCAGGATTTTAAATGTACATGAAGGCATACTGCTAGTAATTTTGCATTCTTCTGCAAAGTTGGATAACTTCGTTGCAACTTTTGTCTTTTGGAAACCATGGATTTCATCTCATGCACATAAACCATCCAACTTTCCAAAGTCATTTTTCATTAGTTGCTTTTCACTCAGAGTTGTAGCTTCGAGAAAATTACAAGTCGATGGAAATACCTCATAGTCCTCCATTTGCCAATGAAATAGGCCACGAAGAGAATTTGCTTCATCATCCAAACATGACTGTAACTCCAAAATTCCTTCGTCATTTGGTTCCATTAGACCTTGACTCTCTGTCCATTCTTCTCTAGAGTCTAAATCTAATGAATCCGAGGAGGTTGCTTCCTCACTAACTGCTAGTTTTTCTTATATACTTCCGACCCTTATTCTCAATGGAGATTGTATTCTTTTTCTAGTTGTGATCGGCTTTGGCTGCCACTAGCCAACCTGACCTAATAATGCATCATATGCTTTCTTCCTTAATGAAATGACCACAAATTTTAACACAAATGTTTGAGTTCCAATAATTACCTTTTGTCCCATTAAAACTCCAACTACCTTAATACCTTGTTGATCTGCACCCACCAATTGAAAAGTTGGCGACCAAATGGTCGACTTGCCAAGACTTCTCCAAGTGTCTTCTGGAAGTACATTCACACCTGATTCGCCATCAATAATTGTATTAGTGATATTCCTTCCAAGGATATCCATATTCACTACCGTTGGTTTCTTTGTTGTGTTAACTGTCAATAGCATTGGATCAATCACTTGGTCACCCAATAGCGGAGGTTCAGTTATTGGTTCTTCATTCTCACTAGATTCCAATTGGCCTGTAGTATGCACTGTCTCATTCTGCCCCGATACAAATAGAATTTTGAAGTTCAAGAGTACTCTGTAATAAATCCACTACTTTAACTAGTACAGTAGTCATGCAATATTTTTCTTAGATTGTAATTGGTTTGTTATCGTACTTACATTTGCATTTGAGTGGCGTCATTTGTTGTCCATGGCATTCTCCACTTTGGCCCTTGCTTCACGAAGCCTTTCTTTTTTTGTACATGGGTCTAGATACACATCCTTCTTTGCTTGGGCACGAGTAATGGCCAATACTTCATTATGCCTTCAATTAATCATATTAACACTAGCCTTTTGCTTTGGACATCCAGTATCTTCGTGGTTTCCAAGTCCATACCATTTGCATAGTAATTGCACTTTGTCTTGCTTGTCCTGGTAGTCTCTCGCAAAGTGTCCCCATTCGCTACATTGTCGACATTGTATGATAGGGCATCCTTTGGGGTCATAATGTATTTGGCTTTGTCCTCTTTGATTTTGATAACTGCTTGGAAATGTATTATGTGGCATTCATGGAGTGGACTCCTCTCCTTGCATAAAAGTACTTGTGTACTCCTGGTCTTCAAATTGTATGGGCACTCCTTTATTGAATGACCCATAACCTAACAAATCTCACAAAGCATCTTTTTGGGACAATTAGCTTTTGTGTGCCCCTCAATTTTGCACTCAATACAACACAGTTTGTTAGTTTCTTTGTTGGTTTCTTTCTCCACCTTCAATTCTTTCATCATCTGGAGTGCTTGTACTGTTCTTGATTCATCGTCACTATTGTCATCTAAACTTCCATCTTCCTTTGTCTTTCTTTTACTGCACGAGGACATTTTATCTTCACTTTCTATGTCCATTGCTCGATTGTAGGCTTCAACATACAATGACAAAGGCAGTACTTTCATTTTCTTCCTCAATAAAGGAATCAATCCTTTGATGAACCATCTTTTCTTTAGTCTATTGACTGGTTCTCTAATTTCACTAGTAATTCCTTGAGCCTACAATTATAGGCTTGCACATTCTTGTGCTTCCCTTTTTTAGTATTGTAGATCGCTGCCACAATTTCATTGTCGTCTCTCAAAAGTTCAAATTCCTCTTGGAATGCTCTTTTCAATGCATCCCATGTATTTTTGTGTGTTGGTTCCAATTTTGTGTACCAATCTATGGTTATTTCTCTAAGATTTGCTAGAAATGATCTTAGCCAATACACTATCATCCTGACCATTTGTTACCTAGATTATCTTACATGTCTTACAATGTCTTACAAGGTCCTCTGCCCTGTTTCCAGTGAACTTTGGAAGTTTTTGCCACTCTACATTCGGACTTGCTGGGGGAGTCACCATCTTACCTCTATGTTGCACCCTCTGTGACAATAACCTAGTTGCAAAGTTTTGATTCGCACACTTCGGTGCATTCTTTACACTCTTAGACAAGTCGCAATCCTTCCACTCATCCCTCTTTAGTGTTCATCACCCTCGAGTTGCCTCCAAGGTCCTTTCGACGCTCCCTTCATCCTGGTTTTATTGACTCTAATCTTCTAATGTTTGATTCTTCCGTCAGTGTCAAGTCTTCAATTTGGTGTATGGTCTTTGTCAAATCATCGGTAGGTTCTCCCTTGTCTTCTCCTTTAACCGATTTTGATGGTAGAAATGGTTTTCTAACAACCAGGTTGGCAGGTTCTCCCTTGCCTTCCCTTTTGCCTAACGGTGAACCTCCTTCGTCCAACAGTGATGGTCCCAACGGTTTGTTGATGGTGAGATTGGTGGGTTCTCCTTCGTTTTCTCCTTTTTCCGACAGTGATGGTTTGGATGGTTCATCGATGGCAAAGTTGGTGGGTCTCCTTCACTTTGTTGTTTTCCCAACAATGATGGTATGGACAACTCTCCAACTTGGTTGGCGAGGTCGGTGAGGTCTCTATATGCTTTGTTGAGGAAGGGTAGTGTTGTGACCTTTTCACACATCGCCCCATCGCTGATGGGGACCCCCAGTTGCCTGTTAGTTTTTAGGGTTTTGTCTCCTTGCAACGGTTACGAGAGATCACTTTGCTTAGAGTTTCCAGTCAGTTCACCAAGAGTTATCCAAGCCAAGTCAGGAATTCATGTTTGAATCAGTGCGTAGACGTCATGGAAGCGCTCAGAAGGCCCAAGAGACGAAGATCGACTGTGAATTTGGCCAATTCTGACACTTCCTATTTTTTAGGAAAAGTTGCTTTTTCGATTTTTCATTTTTGGCATTTTTGGACCAAACAGGGTTCCCTATTTTTTAGGGTTGCTTTTTCTATTTTTAGAAAGTTTCTATTTTTGGAAAGTTTCTATTTTTGGAAAGTGTCTATTTTTTTAGTCCCGAGTTCTGAAAACGCACTCAGAAGTTGAAAAACTCACCAGAACTCTCAGAAAATCAAAAAGTAAAAATTTGAAAAATTTGAAAAAAAAATTTGCAAAAAAAGTTCAAAAAACATGAAAATCAGGCCAAAAACGTTCGAAAATCTGGAAAAACCAGTCAAAAACCAGTCAAGATCAATCAGATCTGAAGGTGAAATCATAAAATCAATTCAAAAAGGGTGAAATTGTGAAAATCTGCTCAAGGCTGAAATTCGCCATGGAGGATGAGAAGAATGGATGAAGAAATGTCCAAAAGACATAAGAAGTCCGCCATGCAGCAAGGAAGCTCATCCTAAAAGGTCTTAAAGTCCGCCCTGCTCATCCATGCATGCTATGAAGTCCGCCCTTGATGTCCTTGCACTTCATGAAGTCCGCCTTGCATCTTGGGATTCATCCAAAAGACTTCTAAAGTCCGCCATGCATGTGCCAATCAGCTCCAAAGTCCGCCATGCATCTTGAAGCATATCCTTGGACCTTCTTAAGTCTGCCATCCTTGTCCATGCATGCTATGAAGTCCGCCATATGTCAAGAGGGATGTCCTTATCCCTTCCAAAGTCCGCCCAGCACATAAAATGCACATCCTAAAGGTCTTGGAAGTCCGCCATTTTCCAACAAGGATATCCTAACACCTTCTAAAGTCCGCCATCTTTATCCTAAGACTACCTAAAGTCCGCCATATGAAAGAAGGACGTCCAAAATGCTTGAGAAGTCCGCCCTTGAAAGGTGGGACTTGGCTGGAGGTCATGGAAAGTCCGCCTAGGCATGCAAAGTAGAGGAAAATTAAAATTTCATTAAGTGTTGATGCCTACCAAGAGGGAAATTTCGAAATATGCTAAGTGTGAGAGCCTAAAAGGGTGGAAAATCCTTTCCAAAGGATGAACAAATGCTAAAATGTTAAGGGAATTCGCCCTAGAAAAGAGGGACGTCCAAGATGCTCATCCCAAAGACTTAAGAGATGTCCACCATGCACTTGGAAGAAGTTGGTAAAATAGCAAAGACATCCATGACGTTCGTCCAAGATGCCAAGGAAGTCCGCCCAAGATGATAAGATGGTAAGATTTTTGGCTAAGTGTCAAGGCCAAATCCAAAGAAAAGTTCTAAAATTCGCCTAAGTATAGAGGCTAATGGATGGAAAATGAAGACGTTGGCTAGACATCCAGACATTTTTGAGATGACAAATGCTAAGCTTGAAAGGGCATGTGCTAAAGAACGTCAGGATATGGCAAGGAATGAAACGGAATATGCCTAACACGATGAAGGAAAAAGAGGCAAAATTTGCCTAAGTATGGAAAATGCGAAGAAATTGTCAACTTTGGCTAAAGAAAAATGCACGAGGTAAAAGGAAAGGAAGGATCGTCCTTGACCAAAAGGATGAAGAATATGTCAGACGTCAGGAAAATTCAACCGGCAAAGACATTCGGACAAGGATATTGCCTAGAAAAATTCGACCGAGCAAGGAAATATTTGATTTTGGCAGAGGAGAATAAGCTTAAAATCTCGCCTTGGCAAAGAAAAATGAGGATCTGGCAATGAAATCTTTGACGGAATGGCTTGAATTTTGGTTTGGCTAGACGAAATCAAGGACAAAATCGGAAAATACACTCTCAGCCAAGAAAAACGGAAGAACAATCGAGATAGCCATGGGTCCAAGACGAACGGGTTGGAATTAATTAAAATATTTTAATATTTTAATAATTAATTCTCAACTATTTGGAATTTAAAAATACCTTGGACGGAATCAAATTTGCCAGACACGAATCGGACGAAAATGAAGTATGCCAGGCGGAGATGAAATCCGGCAAGAAGAAAATTAAATTCACCACGAATTTAATTAAAGATTTAACGTTTATTTAAAAATTCGAAAAATCAAAAGATAAGCATTAAATGAAAAAATCGAATTTTTGAAGATCAAGGAGATTTGTCCGGATAAGTTCGAGACTGAGCCTTGTCGGAAAATAAAAGGAAAGTTGCCTGTTTGGAAAATGAAAACAAATCGAGGATCAAGAAGAAAGATGGCAGTTGCTAAATCGAATTCAATCTTTCAGCATTATAATGAGTTTCAGCAACTCATTTTTCCACACACAGCTGAAGAGAAATTTGATCTTTCTCGAAATCGTCAGGCAATCAATTCATCAATAGGCAAAGTCGAATTGTCCAGAAGGATAAGCAGTGTTATGCTGAGGAATTTTTCGCAGGAAAAGAAAAAGAGAATTTTTCAAAGCTGAATTCTTCTTGAAGAGGGGCGCACTTTTCAAAAAAATTAGATTTTTAAATCTGATTTACAATTGACGATCCTTCACTGAGGTTTGAGGATTGGTTGATTAAATTTGCTATCTTTTTATGCCCTTTCCTCTTGACGAAGTTCTGGCAAGAATTTTCAACTCCATCAAAGTCACTTTCAGCTTGCTTTTTCGCAATATTTTAATTATTTGAACAGCTGAAAGTTATTATTTTTTTCGAATCCAAGGCATGAGGTTTAAACTATTTTAAAAGTCTTTTTATTAATGTTAATTTTATGACTGCAGGTTGACGGACACGGCAGGAGGATTATCAAGGAAGCTGAAAATGAAGTTCGCCAATAAGGGTGCCCAAAAGGAGACCAAGGTCATCTCAAAGTGGAAGAATGTTGTAGATACTGACCTCGGACATGTGGATTTTGACGAATTCAAGCAAAGAGTATACGGTCAGAAGGGACTTCCCACAGCAATAGCCATAAGAATGGTCAGAAACGGGATCTTCCAAGCAGCTGGATTCCCACCGGCCATGGATTGTGCTGAGTTAATGGTGGAATGTGCTCGCCATTATGATGCTCAAAAGAGACAGATCATCGCCCCTGACGGACGAGTCTTGGCACATTTGAATGAAGTTGTAATCCAAGAAACCTTTGGCATCCCTGAGCATTCAAGAACGGTCTATAAGACCAAAGAAGAAACCAAAATGCTATATGACAGCAAGGCAGATTTGTGCGCCACCACAGTCAACAAGGTATGGATGGACAAGCCAAAGCCATCAATCAAGAAGATGCCCAAGAGACCTCGCCGCACGGATTTCAAGGAAGATTTTGGAGATATCGTGCTGATGCTGAACAGGATCGCAGGCAATCCGCAAGGCGCCTTCTTTGAGAGCTGGATGTACTACTTCATCGACGAGGTCACCTCCGGAGTTAAGATGTTCAACTGGTCACGGATGATAAGTGACAACCTTCACGAGCAACTGATCAACCTTGAAGAGACTAAGTCTTTTCACATGAGTTCATATGTGATATACCTATTGGCCAGATCATACAGATATCCAGGACTGGTCTGCAAAGGCAGAATTGGCAATGGAGAGAACGAGCTCAGGCCTTACGACTGCTATCCTCAGCTCCAATTGAAAGAAAAGACTCACTTCAGGAGGGTGCATGATGCATTCCTAATGCATATCACCAGAAAGCTCCAAGGAGGAATACATCAAAGGCTGAGCCATGAAGCAAAAAGCCTTATCAGCAAATACGGGTCTTGGTTCATCCAATTCCCGAAATTCACATATATCAGGATCCAGGGATTTACTGGAAATCCCTATAAATTGCCTATCTATCCGACTAATCGGATGGTATTGCTCGAGGTTTTGAGACAATTAGAAGAGTACCAGAATATTCAGAGGCCGACCAAGAAGGCGTCCGTCACATTCCCTTTCTTCATCGGGAACATGCTAGAGTACTGCCCATCCGCCCAAGCAGCTGAGAGTGCACGGTTGGAGATCCAATGGTACCCTTTCACGGCATACAAGTCCAGGGTCAATTATGACCCACATCATAATATCCGGACAGTGGAAGGAAGGAGATATAAGCACAGGGCAGAACTGGAGGATTATTGGGCAAATGCTGCCGATGAATACGAGATCAGACGGAAGATGTGGTCCAGGATGTCCGTAGATTTCATGAGAACAATTGAGTTCTGCCGAGTACCTGATCAGCTTCAGGATGACGGAAACCACGTCCAACCTCGCTTTGAGGAAAGTCGACCTCTCCCTCCAGTAAAATGGTCAGAGCCAGAGCACGCAGACCTAGCCACCCTGATGAGGCCAGTGACGAAATATTCTCAGTGGTGGGTTGATGATCATGTTCAGGAATTGAGACAAAAAGGAATCACGCTCACATATGATCTGTTGAGCGAATCAGAGTCATATTCCTCTAATGCTGGGGCATCCCATCAAGACTTGGTTGGGATTGGAGAGAAAAGAAAAGAAATGGTGCCAAGTGCAGAACCTGTTTCCAAGAAGCATAAAGGAGGACCTTCTCGGTCAGCGGCGTCCAGGAATGTTGACCATTTGGTGGCTAATATAGACGACTCCTTGGTTGAGATGCTCGAACCTCTTGCAGCTCAGGAAGTGAACAATGAACCTATCCAATTAGATGATGAAGAGCCTGCATCACCAGCAGGCACAGAGATTTTAGGTTCAGACAATGACATGGATGTCCGGGATAATGACTTAGAGGAAGGAATGATTTCCGCCCTCAGAGGAGTCATGGATGTTCCAAACGAAGACGAGGTCCAAGTAGAGGATGGCATTGAACAGTCAACCATTCCAGACTGGCTATTAGAAAGAATGAAAGTTCAGGTGCCTGCTGAGGCTCAACAGGAAGAAGAGGACGATACTGCCGATTTCTTGGCAAGATTAGAACAAGTTGCTACCAAGAAGCCCGCCAAGAAGTTTTCCACCATCCAGAGGAACGAGACAGGCCACCGTTCCGTGCACATTGCAGTACCTACAGTGGACAAGCCACAGGACGAAATCACTCCGCAGGAGTATGCTATCACCACTGTTGACCTTGGTCCGACTCAAAAGGTCAGGAAGTAGAAGAGTTAGATAATTCCGTCTCGACCATTAAAGCGAGACTGGAAAAGGAAGTGACCAAGAAGAAAGAGTATAAAAAGGAGGTCAAACGTCTCAAAGAATATATACAGCATTTGACCCAGCCGCTAGATCAAGGCAATGCAACTGTTCCTCCTCTCCTCAATTCATCACAGGAGATGACTCAGGAAGTTGAGCATGGAATGGTGACAGCCAGGGAAGCGCAAGACTGGATGGCAGGTGAAGGCATGGAAGCTGCCTTGTTCATGGAGAGGTTGGCGCTTGCTTATGGACGAACCTCTTCGTTTCTTTCTAGGTTGATGGATATGGCAGAGACATGGGATGGCATCCCGGATATGCAAGAAAGGCTTATTCCGAGCCTTAGAATTTTGAAGAGCACTCCGAGGGAGGAGTTAGTTGATAAAAAGGTGATTGCTGCAGGGGCAGCATATGATTTTCATCACTGGTTTTGGGCAGTGACAATAAGAGAAGAAGTATTGGAGAAGGCGAGAATCGATGGGCTTGGAATTGAAGAACAGGTCAGGAAAATCCAGGAGAAGATGTGCATGATAACTACAGATGTGTTCGACCGTGAAGTCATCCGGGAGAACGACATGCAGTTAGAGAGACTGAAGCAAAAAGTTCAAGAAACTTTCTTCCCGACCGCTGGACCATTTTCGAAGCAGGACTTTGCGAGAGTGGCAAGACTCTCATCCATTCAGAAAGATTTTGAGAAGCAGGAGACAGATTGGGAAGGTACCTTTGCCAGATGCGCCGAGAAGTTGGACGGACTAGAATTCCGAATCAGCATGTTACCTCCTGTCACGATGGACAAAGTCATTGCCGTAGTGTCCAGATTCGCCAAGCACAATGCCACTCAAATGGATAAGGACGCCTCTCCTTGATTATAGCTGGAACTGCCACTTTTCTGATAGTTTTCTGATGGTTAACTCTTATTATTTTGGGAAACCCTAATTAGGGTTTGGTTGTAACAATCTGGGCCGTTAATCTTGTTTAAATCTCGGCCGTCTATTTCATTTTTGGAGCTCTATATAAACTAGTGCTCTCTCATTTTCATTTTGTGTGGAGACCTGTTATGTATATTGTCACATTGAGACTATTTTGAATGATAAAAGCTCTTGAGCATGATTTGCCTTGAATCACTTCTTATTGTTGAATAGTAAGCGAGGTTGCATATTATCTTCCACCATAGATTAGAATTAAAGTTAGCTTAGATAGAATTTGCTTTGAAAGTTGTTAATTGAATGAAAGATTGATCGTATCGACTCATTGGTGAAGTGTAGCTCATACTTTCTTCGGATGGATGATTTTCATCCGATGTGTAAAGTTAGCCTGAGCTCCTAAGTGTGGAAGCCTAACTTCAACCTTATCCGAGGTTAAAAAATTATTCTCACAAACCCCTTGAAGATTGCACCCACTTTGCGTATGTTGTCCTGCAGGAGGCGAAACAAAGTGTGGTTTATTTCGCTTCACCAAGTCCTTACTGTCTCTTGATTTCTTAGGCTTAGACTAGATTCTCTGAACCCTATTCTTTTTGCCATTTTTTTGAGATCCACAATTGAAAGTCCTAATTGAGAACCTACAAAGATAAATTTCCTAAGTCCCTAGCTTGTGCAGACTTTCTACGTAAGTCCCCTTGTTCATTACCAGCAAATCACAACGACCACTGAACTTATCCACACGTCGAGACCCGACTAAAGAAACCTTGGAATCGCCTATGCGGTGGTTTTTCAAGAGAGGATAGAGTGTCTTTGGACATTTTTATTCTGAATGTTTGGTGGATGATAAAACACTCATCAACATTGAATTGGCGCTAGAAGGAGGGCGACACAGAAATTGCTCAAAGGAGGGGGCCGTATGAAGAGAAATCTTTGATACATCACTACAAGTTCAGGCAGTAGGCATGATGCAGAATGGTACTACCGCATGAGTTTCCTTTTCATGTACCTATTGAACAACCAGATCAACCTCCAACGGATATTATTGATCAGTTATATACACTAGCTTGGAAGACACAGGCCGATCGTGCTCAATTCAGACAGACAAGCCAAGTCCTTGCTAGAGAAGAGGAAAAAGGAAAAAGATTCGAAGAAGCAATCAAGAAAGATCTGATAAGGCAGAAGATAGATCGCCTAAAAGAAAAGTTTGACGATATTGAAAGATCATTTGTTACGGGTTCATCCTCAAGTACAGGTGTTGACAGTAGGATGAAGAATGGGGCTCCCAGCCAACGTTCCTGAACCTAATCAAGATCCTCAGCCAGTGTTACAACCTAACCTGGGTTTTCACGACGAACAAGAGGACATCATCACCGAACTATTCAGCCTCGCGTGGCAAGTGAGAAGAAGTGCTCCTGATTGGTTTCGCATGCGTTTTATTCTCGAGGGAGAGGAAGAAAGAGCACGACGAATTGAATTCAACGTTCAAAGAGACATCTTTATTGAAAGATTTGAAGCCCTTGAACGAGAGCACATCCGACAAGCCAACCAACAAGCGAACCAACAAGCAAATCAAGCAGCCCCTGCACCACAAGCTCCTGCACCACCTCAACAAGATTGAAGAGCACGCTGGATCGAATCGGCTCTTTCTCGGCAGATAGACTACGAAGGATTACCAGATCTACTCCAAATTCTTTTAAAGAATTTATAGAGCTGTCACCTTACAGGAATAGGCAGAAGAAGAAGTCTGAAGCATCGCAGGAGGCATCATCCAGCGCAGTTGGGTCCAGTGAAGAAGCACCAAGCGAGAGAGTTCCTTTTGACCTCTTTCCGGACTGTCAACCAATTCCAGTGGCTGCACAGCCCGTGCAACCCGTTCCACCAATGCAACCAGCTCAACCAAACCAACCAAACGCTCCAATGGCGTGGCGTCCAGCTGATGCGTCGCCCATGACGTTTGCTGTCTACCATGATTTACCAAAGAATCCGGAACATTTTTGTTCCAAGTTTCATAGTGGTGACCTGAACCACACCGCAGACGAGCATATCAGGCTTTTCGAGGATCTTCTCCAAAATAGAGATATCCGAGAAGAAGATGTTGCCTGTAGGCTTTTCCCCTACACATTCGATGAGGAGGCCTCATATTGGTATATTCATTTGCCCGCCAACTCTATCCGCACTTGGCAAGAGATGAAGACTGCTTTCTTGGAGAAGTTTAGGCCACCTATTGCTCCATCAGATTTATATAGGCAATTTGTGGAAATCAAGAGACAGGAACATGAGCCTATCAGTACATTCAACAATAGATTCCACAAAGCCTACACAAGGCTAAGAGATCCTTACCTGTTAGACAATGCAGCAGCTTTGCCGATTTATTATGAGGCTTTGGATCGCCTTACGGCCATGTTTGTGAAGTCCACCAATCCACTCCCAGCAGATCTGAAGGGAGCATATGCTGCGGCAATAACAGCTAGCACGGGTTTAGGAGTAGGTATGGCTCCTGGTCCGCTTAATTACTTGGGAAACGCAGCATCCCAAAATCAAATACAAGATATTAATCGGGCATTGGCTCATCAGACGCCTATGTTAAACCCAGTTCCTTCAATGGGCAACCAAATGGTCATCCATCCTGGGGCTCCCATGTCCCAAGTACCACCAGCTCAGCCCGTATATCTTCAGAACACGCCAACTTCAACACGGAGTCAAGAAGAGAAGGATGAAATGAAAGACTTGATTGAACAAGTTAAAAGGCTATCCACTGAAGTCACCTATTTGAAGGGACAAAATAGCCAAATGCAAAGTTTTCAGAGGAATTATCAGGCACCTCAGGGTAATTATCAAGGTCAAGGCCATCCAGGGTATCAAAGGGATAACCAAAATTATCAAGGGAATTATCAAGGTCCCCGGAATAATAACGCAGGCTTCCAAAAGAAGACCTGGAATACTGGACCAAACAATGGTACAGTACCATCTCCCTTAGATAATCCACCAGCTGACAATCGTCCCACGAACAAAATATTCCTAACTGAGGCGGCACTATCAGGATGGTGTAGGCTACATAACACAGACCAACATTCTGAGCTACATTGTCGGGAGTTTCAGGTAGCCGCCGATATTTTCAGAAGTGAGAGAAGGAATTCAGAGGCGGAAGATCCTCCAATAACCGGATACGAGCTAGTTCCTGCACCGAAGTATGATCAAGCCCTTGTGATTGAAAATGTTCAATACCCACGATACCAACAAGATCAGAGGTTTCCCCCCGCATCTGCTAATGGCCCAGTGGAGGCGCCAAGACACCAAGGCGGTCCAGAAATTCCAGACCCATATAATCAGCCATCCGTAGCAAACGGGTACAATTTTCCTCCATTATACAACAATGTTTTAGTAGAAGGAACCAGAGAAGTGCTCCAACAGGCGGCTGGAAATCCATTGAGGATATACCAGAGGAATCATCGTCAGAATGAGCCGTTAACTTCATCTGTGCCACCGAACAATTTTCAGACCCCGCCAAATCCGAATGCCACCAACGTGCCATCTCTACCCAGAGATTCGCCGGAGTACCACCAACAGAATACCCAGACGAGTGGAGCAAGGCAAGTTATCGCTCCAAGAACCGAACAAACCAGACAAGCTACCGCTCCTCAAGCGGGACAAACAAGACAAGTGAACCTGCCAGCAACACAGGCTCAAGCTCAGGCAAGAGATCGTCCCCGGGAAGAGCTAAAGAGGTTGAGCTCGTATGTGTTAGATGAATTCAAACGAATAAAGGTCAGCTTGCCTTTGATCGAGCTAATGAGAATTCCTGAGATTCGGGAAACACTTTTTGGCAGCTTGACCGAAATTGTTGTTCCAAGAAATGTTCCACAAAATGTACCAAACCGAGGAGTACCCATTGCTCCAGCAAACACTAACATTGCCGAATCAGAAGTGACGGCAAATATGTCTAATGTTCCGCAACAGCCTTCTGGTGTTGAAGAGATGACCCAGGCATCGCCTGGGAGTTCAAATCAAAAGGATATGTCACCAGAAGAAGTCCTTATGGACACGGATATTTTTCAAGAAGAAGTCTTGGCAAATGAACAACCGCATACTCCGCCAAGGAAAGACGTTATTCCCAGGAATCAAAAAGAAAAGAATCAAGATATTAGTAAACAGGACAAACATCCGGTAGTCTTCTACCAGGGAAGAGATGAACCTGCCCCATTTCTATTGTCAGTCAGGATATTTGGTAAAATGCTACACAACTGTCTAGTGGATTCCGGTGCTTCAAGCAACGTGATGCCACTCGCAATCTGCCACAGGTTGGGACTTATACCCGCAAGAACCAACAAGAAGGTCACACAGTTGGACAAAACAGAAGTCCCAGTCATGGGAGAATTAAACAATATCTACATGCAGTTAGCAACAGACCCGAGGATACAAAGCTGCATAGATATTTCAGTGGTAGACATTCCTGACGGATATGGCATGCTCTTAAGTAGAGACTGGGCGAGAAGACTGAACGGGTACATTGCCACAGACTTTTCCCATATGTGGTTGCCATGGAAAGGAGTCCCAAACCAGATACGGATTGATAGCACCCCAAGACTCAGGTTAATGATTACTGAGTACGGAGAGCATAATGAGATCTTATTTTTAGAGACAGATTTAGGCACCTATAGGCCTAAAACAAATGAAGTTCTTATGTTGCAAGAATCAATCCGGGAAAATGACCAGATATCTGACTCCACCAGTATGTTGATTGAGAGGGGAGAGAGCTCCCAAGACAGTGATACAAGAATGTTTGAAAGCTTTAGAAACTTTGTTTGGAAGAGTGTCCAAATGAAAATGGAATTACAAGAAGATATTCATATTCAAGATCTGTTGTTGCCAAATTGGTGCCGAGTGCATAACACGGCCCATTCAGAATTCATCTACAAGATGTGCCATACGGCCATAAGAGAAGTGCAAAGAAGTATCCCACAGACACTAGGTTTTCCGGATCATATAGAAGTCAATCACATCGATGGATTTTCCTCAGTAAGAATACAGGAAATAGAGTCCGAGCAAGAACACCAAGAGGAAGAAAATGAAAGCCCACAAACTCCACGGTCTTCACAGCAAGAACAAGTCTGGATCTTGAAGTTTGACGGATCCCGATCAAAGAAGGGAGCTGGAGCTGGTTTCGAGTTGATCAGTCCAAAAGGAGAGGTATTTCTTGCCGCTCATAGATTGGAGTTCCCATGCACAAACAACGTAGCAGAATATGAATCCTTGATTCATGGGTTACTCCTGGCACTTAGAAAAGGAGCAAGAGTACTATATGCTCTTGGAGACTCGGAAATAGTCGTGAAGCAAATAAAGAAGCAATATGTTTGCCACAATAAGAGACTGACTTGCTATCGCAACAGGGTGTGGGATATAGTCGATAGCTTTGATGCTTTCAATATTCAGTCCATGAGCCGAACGAATAATCAAGTGGCAAATTCCTTGGCACAAGCAGCCAGTTCACTGGAGCCGCTAGCCATGGACGGCATAAGTCAGTTCACGGTGGAATTGTCATCCCTACCATCCATTCCGGATAATATTACAAACTTCCAAGTTTTCGAGGATGACGACCACATTCGTGAATTTTTGACAAATTCCGATGTTTTTGCAGCCCAAGTCATTGAAGAAGAGGAGACTCAGAAGGAAGCCGAATTTGATGAGGATGGCATCCTGAACTTAAAGACAAATATCATTCCAAGGGGAATGATACAATTAGAAAGAATATTTGATCAAGATCAAATTGATCAGATGAAAAGCCGAAGGATTGAAGGTGATCAGTACGAAAAAGTAAACCTAGGAGCAGAGCGCGAAGCTAAAAATGTACGCATAGGGAAGACTTGCACGCCTGAAGAAAAGATGGGAATTATTCAGAGTTTGAGACAGTTCCCTGACGTCATAGCATGGAGTTACGAAGACCTGAAGACCTATGATACTTCCATTATCACACATACAATTCCGCTCAAGCCAGGAAGTAAGCCTTTCAGGCAGCGCCAGAGACCTGTTAATCCATTGCTGGAACCACTGATCCATCAAGAAGTAAAGAAATTATTGACAGCAGGAATCATTTTCCCAGTGCGCCACTCAACGTGGGTCGCCAATCTCGTCCCAGTGCGGAAGAAAAATGGAGAAATCAGGCTATGCGTGGATTTCCGGAATTTGAATAGAGCTTCTGAAAAGGATAATTACCCACTGCCATCGCTTGACGAAGTGCTACAGATTGTTAATGGTTCACGAATGATGTCCTTCTTGGACGGATATTCGGGGTATAACCAGGTCCTAGTAGAGTATGAGGATAGATTGAAAACAGCGTTCACCACCAAATGGGGAACCTTCGCCTATAAAAGAATGCCCTTCGGACTAATTAACGCAGGAGCCACATTTCAGAGGGCCATGGACATCGCCTTCCGGGATTTGATTGGAAAATGTATAATCATCTACATGGATGATTTGACAGTGTTTTCAAAGAAGAGAGAGGACCATGTAGAAGACTTGAGGAAAGTGTTTCAAAGGTGTCAAAGGTATGGGATTTCCTTAAATCCAAAGAAATGCATCTTCGGGGTCACCGAAGGCAAATTGCTAGGTCACCTAATCACTGAGAAAGGGATATTGATTGACCCTGAACGCGTGGAGGCAATATCGAGGATTCATTTGCCTTCCAGCCAAAAGGAATTGAGATCTTTCTTCGGGAAGATCAACTTTGTCAGAAAATTTATTACCGGTTTTGCTGAGATAGTAAAACCTTTGAATGAAATGTTAAAAAAGGATGCAAAAATGGAGTGGACCGCACCAACAAAGAAGGCATTTGAAGAGATCAAGCAGGCTATCGCTGATGCTCCTGTCTTGGTTAGCCCAGATTATACGAGGCCTTTCTATTTATACTCCTTTGCATCAGAACATTCCTGTGCGGCGATGTTAACTCAGAGGACAGAAGAGAGGGATGAACATCCTATAGCTTTCATGAGCTCACCGCTCAAAGATGCCGAATTAAGATATCCAAGTGTTGAGAAGCAGGCCTATGCGCTGGTAAAGGCCATCAAAAAATTCAGGCATTATATTTTGAGGAGTAAGGTCTTCGCCATCATTCCTGATGCAGCTGTTAAGGCACTCTTAATGCAGAATGAGCTAGGAGAAAGAAGAGGAAAGTGGGTCGCCACTATCCAAGAATACGATATTGAGTTACAGCCGATGAAGCTGGTCCGCGGACAAGCTCTAGCTCAGACAATGGCCATTGAAGGGCCTGGATTAATACAATAGACATATGTATTGACAGGCACTCCCCCAAAAGAGTGGTACTACGATATCCTTGCATACTTGACAAATTACAAGTATCCTGCACAAATGAATCCTGCACAAAAGCGAGCCTTCAGACTCAAATGCCAACGCTATATGCTCCAGGGCTCCACCCTCCATAGAAAGAATCATGAGGGTATTTACTTAAGATGTGTAGGAAACGATGAAGCTAAGAGGATTATGGAACACTTCCACTCCAAGTTCGGGACAGGACATGGAGGAAGTCAGGCGACAGCTTACCAGATCTTAAGAGCAGGGTACTATTGGCCCTCTGTATTCAAAGATGCATATGAACATGTTAAAACCTGTCATACTTGCCAAATTACTGCCTCACGTGAAAAGAATCCTGCTATGCCATTACAGCCAATCACGGAAGTGAAACCATTTGCAATGTGGGGACTCGATTTTATCGGCATGATAAACCCACCATCTTCAGCACAACATCGTTATATTTTGACAGCAACAGATTATTGCACCAGATGGTCTGAGGCGCAGGCACTGAAGAATTGTACCACAGATGTAGTCATCAAGTTTTTAGAAGAGCATATCATCACCAGATTCAGTTGCCCCAAGGCCCTTGTTTGTGACAATGGATCTGCATTTACCTCATTGAAGTTTTCGAATTGGGCATTTGATTATGGGATTACATTAAAGTTTTCTTCAAATTACTACCCCCAGGGTAATGGACTGGCAGAGTCCACGAACAAGAATCTACTCAACGTCATCAAGAAACTGTTAGATCAGAATCCGAGAGATTGGCATTCCCAACTTAAGTTTGCTCTATGGGCAGACAGGACTAGAGCCAAAAGATCATTGGGAACCTCTCCATATCACCTAGTTTATGGGCAAGACCCTGTCTTCCCCATCCAGCTAAGGATTCCGACACTCAGATTTATGCATGAATATTTAGACCCAGATGACAGAGTGCAGATTCGTCTATCACAATTGTTACTACTGGAAGAACAGAGAGATCAAGCTCTCGAAAATTTTGCCAAACACCAAGGAATTGTCAAAAGATGGTTTGACAAACGTGCTACAACGAAGTCTTTCAGAATATCTGACCTGGTCCTATATTGGGATAAAGCCCATGAACGAAGAGGAGATCATGATAAGTTCGAGAACTTATGGAAGGGACCATTCCAGATTGCTGAGATATTGGGAGAAAATGCATTTAAGTTGAAGACCTTGACAGGGGAAGACGTCCCACTGCCCGTTAACGGGCAATTTCTGAAACATTATTTTCAACCCTAAGTCCTTGATGGAGCTTGCTTGTATATAGTTAGAGTAGTTGCTTTCGGGTTTTTGTTTTTTTTTGGCTTTCTTTAGATTAGTTGTTTTTCCTTGCTTTCCTTTGAGTAGTTGTCTTTGTTTTCTTAGATTAGTTGTTTTCTTAGTTTAGTTTGCTTTTGTTTGTTTTTGCTTTGTTTTGCTTTCAATAAGGAGGGTGTCCCATTCTGCGGGAAGGGTGATGTTGCTTACACGCACATATTTTGGCTCGACCTTGCTAAGGAAGGTTGTGAATATTCCTCAGGTAAGCATTTGTGGAAGATCTATGAATCTGGAATTAATTATTTCTAAAGTGTCCTAAGGTCAAGGGTAGTACTTGACTGGGAAGGAAGTCATCTATTGTGTCCTGACACCGAGTCTTGTAGTTATTACATTTTACACACTTAAAGAGTTCTCTGAGTCAGTGTGGTCTCCTAGGTAAAGTTGTTGGCTAGAAAGTAATCAAAAGTCTTGCTTCAGCGCCACTATAATGCTCAAGCCCAGGTGAGCTTCACTGCTTACAAACCAAAGTGTGGAAATATATGAAAAGAAAGAATATCAAAATGAATCAAAAGAAAAGAATGAAAAATCAAAACACTTGGTTTTTTTTGGGTGTGCGGAAATCTCTACAGGTGTACCAAAGAAATCAAAACAAAAAGAAATAAATCGCCGGAAGTAGAGCAATCTCCGTGACATTATAGCAGATAACCTCGCCGGGGCTATGGACGCTCGCTGGCAGCGAGGCTCTATCCAAGGATGCTTTTGGAGCTAAGACCCAAAAAAAATATACTGAAAAGTCATCACGGAACCAAAGAGTCATGTTGGTCTTAAGAGACAGGAATGAACCCATGTGCACACACTTATAACTGAAGGATAAGATGTCTTGATATAATTTAGGATTTCTCTTCCCTTTTGAGTACTCTTCTTGGTCAAAGGATAAGTTAGGCAGAATTAATTCAAGATTCCGGATTCGAAGTGAATATTATCTTTGGAATGTTCAGGAACATTCCCCACGTGGAGTCGCCAGATGTTGTGACCTTTTCACACATCGCCCCATCGCTGATGGGGACCCCCAGTTGCCTGTTAGTTTTTAGGGTTTTGTCTCCTTGCAACGGTTACGAGAGATCACTTTGCTTAGAGTTTCCAGTCAGTTCGCCAAGAGTTATCCAAGCCAAGTCAGGAATTCATGTTTGAATCAGTGCGTAGACGTCATGGAAGCGCTCAGAAGGCCCAAGAGACGAAGATCGACTGTGAATTTGGCCAATTCTGACACTTCCTATTTTTTAGGAAAAGTTGCTTTTTCGATTTTTCATTTTTGGCATTTTTGGACCAAACAATGTTCCCTATTTTTTAGGGTTTGCTTTTTCTATTTTTAGAAAGTTTCTATTTTTGGAAAGTTTCTATTTTTGAAAGTTCTATTTTTGGAAGGGTCCCGAGTTCTGAAAACGCACTCAGAAGTTCGAAAAACTCACCAGAACTCTCAGAAAATCAAAATGAAAAAATTTGAAAATTTTTGAAAAATTTGCAAAAAAAGTTCAAAAAACATGAAAATCAGGCCAAAAACGTTTAAAAAACTGGAAAAACCAGTCAAAAACCAGTCAAAATCAATCAGATCTGAAGGTGAAATCATAGAAATCAATTCAAAAAGGGTGAAGTTTGTGAGAAATCTATTCAAATCTGGAGAATTCGCCATGGAGGATGAGAAGAATGGATGAAGAAATGTCCAAAAGACATAAGAAGTCCGCCATGCAGCAAGGAAGCTCATCCTAAAAGGTCTTAAAGTCCGCCCTGCTCATCCATGCATGCTATGAAGTCCGCCCTTGATGTCCTTGCACTTCATGAAGTCCGCCTTGCATCTTGGGATTCATCCAAAAGACTTCTAAAGTCCGCCATGCATGTGCCAATCAGCTCCAAAGTCCGCCATGCATCTTGAAGCATATCCTTGGACCTTCTTAAGTCTGCCATCCTTGTCCATGCATGCTATGAAGTCCGCCATATGTCAAGAGGGATGTCCTTATCCCTTCCAAAGTCCGCCCAGCACATAAAATGCACATCCTAAAGGTCTTGGAAGTCCGCCATTTTCCAACAAGGATATCCTAACACCTTCTAAAGTCCGCCATCTTTATCCTAAGACTACCTAAAGTCCGCCATATGAAAGAAGGACGTCCAAAATGCTTGAGAAGTCCGCCCTTGAAAGGTGGGACTTGGCTGGAGGTCATGGAAAGTCCGCCTAGGCATGCAAAGTAGAGGAAAATTAAAATTTCATTAAGTGTTGATGCCTACCAAGAGGGAAATTTCGAAATATGCTAAGTGTGAGAGCCTAAAAGGGTGGAAAATCCTTTCCAAAGGATGAACAAATGCTAAAATGTTAAGGGAATTCGCCCTAGAAAAGAGGGACGTCCAAGATGCTCATCCCAAAGACTTAAGAGATGTCCACCATGCACTTGGAAGAAGTTGGTAAAATAGCAAAGACATCCATGACGTTCGTCCAAGATGCCAAGGAAGTCCGCCCAAGATGATAAGATGGTAAGATTTTTGGCTAAGTGTCAAGGCCAAATCCAAAGAAAAGTTCTAAAATTCGCCTAAGTATAGAGGCTAATGGATGGAAAATGAAGACGTTGGCTAGACATCCAGACATTTTTGAGATGACAAATGCTAAGCTTGAAAGGGCATGTGCTAAAGAACGTCAGGATATGGCAAGGAATGAAACGGAATATGCCTAACACGATGAGGGAAAAAGAGGCAAAATTTGCCTAAGTATGGAAAATGCGAAGAAATTGTCAACTTTGGCTAAAGAAAAATGCACGAGGTAAAAGGAAAGGAAGGATCGTCCTTGACCAAAAGGATGAAGAATATGTCAGACGTCAGGAAAATTCAACCGGCAAAGACATTCGGACAAGGATATTGCCTAGAAAAATTCGACCGAGCAAGGAAATATTTGATTTTGGCAGAGGAGAATAAGCTTAAAATCTCGCCTTGGCAAAGAAAAATGAGGATCTGGCAATGAAATCTTTGACGGAATGGCTTGAATTTTGGTTTGGCTAGACGAAATGAAGGACGAAATCGGAAAACAAACTCTTAGCCAAGAAAAACGGAAGAACAATCAAGATAGCCATGGGTCCAAGACGAACGGGTTGGAATTAATTAAAATATTTTAATATTTTAATAATTAATTCTCAACTATTTGGAATTTAAAAATACCTTGGACGGAATCAAATTTGCCAGACACGAATCGGACGAAAATGAAGTATGCCAGGCGGAGATGAAATCCGGCAAGAAGAAAATTAAATTCACCACGAATTTAATTAAAGATTTAACGTTTATTTAAAAATTCGAAAAATCAAAAGATAAGCATTAAATGAAAAAATCGAATTTTTGAAGATCAAGGAGATTTGTCCGGATAAGTTCGAGACTGAGCCTTGTCGGAAAATAAAAGGAAAGTTGCCTGTTTGGAAAATGAAAACAAATCGAGGATCAAGAAGAAAGATGGCAGTTGCTAAATCGAATTCAATCCTTCAGCATTATAATGAGTTTCAGCAACTCATTTTTCCACACACAGCTGAAGAGAAATTTGATCTTTCTCGAAATCGTCAGGCAATCAATTCATCAATAGGCAAAGTCGAATTGTCCAGAAGGATAAGCAGTGTTATGCTGAGGAATTTTTCGCAGGAAAAGAAAAAGAGAATTTTTCAAAGCTGAATTCTTCTTGAAGAGGGGCGCACTTTTCAAAAAAATTAGATTTTTAAATCTGATTTACAATTGACGATCCTTCACTGAGGTTTGAGGATTGGTTGATTAAATTTGCTATCTTTTTATGCCCTTTCCTCTTGACGAAGTTCTGGCAAGAATTTTCAACTCCATCAAAGTCACTTTCAGCTTGCTTTTTCGCAATATTTTAATTATTTGAACAGCTGAAAGTTATTATTTTTTTCGAATCCAAGGCACGAGGTTTAAACTATTTTAAAAGTCTTTTTATTAATGTTAATTTTATGACTGCAGGTTGACGGACACGGCAGGAGGATTATCAAGGAAGCTGAAAATGAAGTTCGCCAATAAGGGTGCCCAAAAGGAGACCAAGGTCATCTCAAAGTGGAAGAATGTTGTAGATACTGACCTCGGACATGTGGATTTTGACGAATTCAAGCAAAGAGTATACGGTCAGAAGGGACTTCCCACAGCAATAGCCATAAGAATGGTCAGAAACGGGATCTTCCAAGCAGCTGGATTCCCACCGGCCATGGATTGTGCTGAGTTAATGGTGGAATGTGCTCGCCATTATGATGCTCAAAAGAGACAGATCATCGCCCCTGACGGACGAGTCTTGGCACATTTGAATGAAGTTGTAATCCAAGAAACCTTTGGCATCCCTGAGCATTCAAGAACGGTCTATAAGACCAAAGAAGAAACCAAAATGCTATATGACAGCAAGGCAGATTTGTGCGCCACCACAGTCAACAAGGTATGGATGGACAAGCCAAAGCCATCAATCAAGAAGATGCCCAAGAGACCTCGTCGCACGGATTTCAAGGAAGATTTTGGAGATATCGTGCTGATGCTGAACAGGATCGCAGGCAATCCGCAAGGCGCCTTCTTTGAGAGCTGGATGTACTACTTCATCGACGAGGTCACCTCCGGAGTTAAGATGTTCAACTGGTCACGGATGATAAGTGACAACCTTCACGAGCAACTGATCAACCTTGAAGAGACTAAGTCTTTTCACATGAGTTCATATGTGATATACCTATTGGCCAGATCATACAGATATCCAGGACTGGTCTGCAAAGGCAGAATTGGCAATGGAGAGAACGAGCTCAGGCCTTACGACTGCTATCCTCAGCTCCAATTGAAAGAAAAGACTCACTTCAGGAGGGTGCATGATGCATTCCTAATGCATATCACCAGAAAGCTCCAAGGAGGAATACATCAAAGGCTGAGCCATGAAGCAAAAAGCCTTATCAGCAAATACGGGTCTTGGTTCATCCAATTCCCGAAATTCACATATATCAGGATCCAGGGATTTACTGGAAATCCCTATAAATTGCCTATCTATCCGACTAATCGGATGGTATTGCTCGAGGTTTTGAGACAATTAGAAGAGTACCAGAATATTCAGAGGCCGACCAAGAAGGCGTCCGTCACATTCCCTTTCTTCATCGGGAACATGCTAGAGTACTGCCCATCCGCCCAAGCAGCTGAGAGTGCACGGTTGGAGATCCAATGGTACCCTTTCACGGCATACAAGTCCAGGGTCAATTATGACCCACATCATAATATCCGGACAGTGGAAGGAAGGAGATATAAGCACAGAACGGAACTGGAGGATTATTGGGCAAATGCTGCCGATGAATACGAGATCAGACGGAAGATGTGGTCCAGGATGTCCGTAGATTTCATGAGAACAATTGAGTTCTGTCGAGTACCTGATCAGCTTCAGGATGACGGAAACCATGTCCAACCTCGCTTTGAGGAAAGTCGACCTCTCCCTCCAGTGAAGTGGTCAGAGCCAGAGCACGCAGACCTAGCCACCCTAATGAGGCCAGTGACGAAATATTCTCAGTGGTGGGTTGATGATCATGTTCAGGAATTGAGACAAAAAGGAATCACGCTCACATATGATCTGTTGAGCGAATCAGAGTCATATTCCTCTAATGCCGGGGCATCCCATCAAGACTTGGTTGGGATTGGAGAGAAAAGAAAAGAAATGGTGCCAAGTGCAGAACCTGTTTCCAAGAAGCATAAAGGAGGACCTTCTCGGTCAGCGGCGTCCAGGAATGTTGACCATTTGGTGGCTAATATAGACGACTCCTTGGTTGAGATGCTCGAACCTCTTGCAGCTCAGGAAGTGAACAATGAACCTATCCAATTAGATGATGAAGAGCCTGCATCACCAGCAGGCACAGAGATTTTAGGTTCAGACAATGACATGGATGTCCGGGATAATGACTTAGAGGAAGGAATGATTTCCGCCCTCAGAGGAGTCATGGATGTTCCAAACGAAGACGAGGTCCAAGTAGAGGATGGCATTGAACAGTCAACCATTCCAGACTGGCTATTAGAAAGAATGAAAGTTCAGGTGCCTGCTGAGGCTCAACAGGAAGAAGAGGACGATACTGCCGATTTCTTGGCAAGATTAGAACAAGTTGCTACCAAGAAGCCCGCCAAGAAGTTTTCCACCATCCAGAGGAACGAGACAGGCAACCGTTCCGTGCACATTGCAGTACCTACAGTGGATAAGCCACAGGACGAAATCACTCCGCAGGAGTATGCTATCACCACTGTTGACCTTGGTCCGACTTCAAAAGGTCAGGAAGTAGAAGAGTTAGATAATTCCGTCTCGACCATTAAGCGAGACTGGAAAAGGAAGTGACCAAGAAGAAAGAGTATAAAAAGGAGGCTCAAAACCGCCCCGGTGCGTTGAATATAAGCAACATTTGACCGTACCGCTGGGATCTAAGGTTTTAAATCGTTTCCTCCCTCCTGCTAAATTCATCACAGGAGATGACTCAGGAAGTTGAGCATGGAATGGTGACAGCCAGGGAAGCGCAAGACTGGATGGCAGGTGAAGGCATGGAAGCTGCCTTGTTCATGGAGAGGTTGTCGCTTGCTTATGGACGAACCTCTTCGTTTCTTTCTAGGTTGATGGATATGGCAGAGACATGGGATGGTATCCCGGATATGCAAGAAAGGCTTATTCCGAGCCTTAGGATTTTGAAGAGCACTCCGAGGGAGGAGTTAGTTGGTAAAAGGGTGATCGCTGCAGGGGCAGCATATGATTTTCATCACTGGTTTTGGGCAGTGACAATAAGAGAAGAAGTATTGGAGAAGGCGAGAATCGATGGGCTTGGAATTGAAGAACAGGTCAGGAAAAGCCAGGAGAAGATGTGCATGATAACTACAGATGTGTTCGACCGTGAAGTCATCCGGGAGAACGACATGCAGTTAGAGAGACTGAAGCAAAAAGTTCAAGAAACTTTCTTCCCGACCGCTGGACCATTTTCGAAGCAGGACTTTGCGAGAGTGGCAAGACTCTCATCCATTCGGAAAGATTTTGAGAAGCAGGAGACAGATTGGGAAGGTACCTTTGCCAGATGCGCCGAGAAGTTGGACGGACTAGAATTCCGGATCAGCATGTTACCTCCTGTCACGATGGACGAAGTCATTGCCGTAGTGTCCAGATTCGCCAAACACAATGCCACTCGAATGGATAAGGACGCCTCTCCTTGATTATAGCTGGAACTGCCACTTTTCTGATAGTTTTCTGATGGTTAACTCTTGTTATTTTGGGAAACCCTAATTAGGGTTTGGTTGTAACAATCTGGGCCGTTAATCTTGTTTAAATCTCGGCCGTCTATTTCATTTTTGGAGCTCTATATAAACTAGTGCTCTCTCATTTTCATTTTGTGTGGAGACTTATTATGTATATTGTCGCATTGAGACTATTTTGAATGATAAAAGCTCTTGAGCATGATTTGCCTTGAATCACTTCTTATTGTTGAATAGTAAGCGAGGTTGCATATTATCTTCCACCATAGATTAGAATTAAAGTTAGCTTAAATAGAATTTGCTTTGAAAAGTTGTTAATTGAATGAAAGATTGATCGTATCGACTCATTGGTGAAGTGTAGCTCATACTTTCTTCGGATGGATGATTTTCATCCGATGCGTAAAGTTAGCCTGAGCTCCTAAGTGTGGAAGCCTAACTTCAACCTTATCCGAGGTTTGAAAATTATTCTCACAAACCCCTTGAAGATTGCACCCACTTTGCGTATGTTGTCCCGCAGGAGGCGAAACAAAGTGTGGTTTATTTCGCTTCACCAAGTCCTTACTGTCTCTTGATTTCTTAGGCTTAGACTAGATTCTCTGAACCCTATTCTTTTTGCCATTTTTTTGAGATCCACAATTGAAAGTCCTAATTGAGAACCTACAAAGATAAATTTCCTAAGTCCCTAGCTTGTGCAGACTTTCTACGTAAGTCCCCTTGTTCATTACCAGCAAATCACAACGACCACTGAACTTATCCACACGTCGAGACCCGACTAAAGAAACCTTGGAATCGCCTATGCGGTGGTTTTTCAAGAGAGGATAGAGTGTCTTTGGACATTTTTATTCTGAATGTTTGGTGGATGATAAAACACTCATCAACAGGTAGGTGTCATGTTATTTCTTCCCGCTCTCCCTTCATCCATTCTCTTGTTGTGAAGGTTCTCTTTCTCTCCCAACTACAGCTTTTGCTTACGCTTCGACTTCTACTCTTGGGTGGACTCAAGCTTTCACTCATAAACCTTTCGCCTTCAACTTCACCTCTTAGTAGTCTCCTTCATTCTCTTTGTTCGATGATCCTTAAAGATCACCTAATCTCTTGATCTTGACTATGTTGTGATCTCTTCCCGCCTTTATTGGGGTCTAAGGGCATGAATCTTTCTAACCTGATTTCTTTAAGGCAATGGCACCAAATGTTTTCTGCTCTATTTGATAAATTAAATACATTAATTAATAACAAAGATGACAATGCATACTAGATACATGCGTAAAATATATCTTTATTCACTCATGAAATTATTACAAAAGAAGACCAAAGATGGTCAACCAAGGATCAAAGTCGATCCCACTAGATCATACTATTTAAAGGACTTGACGGTTGCCAAGAGGAACACAACCATTAACCAACACACACTTGCAACTACCTAAACCTACAAATAATTAATAGATAGTTGTGTTGTGACCTTTTCATACATCACCCCATTGCAAATGGGGACCCCCCTAATTTTTGCTTTGTTCGGGTCTTTTGGCTTGGTTTTTGGTTTGTTTTGCTGTTGTCTCTCTTTTGTTCCGTCTGTCCTTTCGAGGATGTGCCCTTGTAGATTAAAATGTTGGCTAAGTTTGAGAATTAGGGTTTTCTTTCTTTTGGTCAGTTTGAAGTCAAATGAAGTGAGTGATTTGAAATCTGAGTTTGGCGATACATTCAGCATGCTTCGAGCAGGTCCCCAGTAGAATTTCAATGAATTCCGACAACTTACTATTTTTAGTAAGTACCAAATTTGGGGCATTTTCTCAGCATTGTTGAAATTCTCTTTGCCACACTGCATCCAGGACATGTCAAATTGCTTATCTGCAATTTTTGAGCTGAAATAGACAACTTTCTATTTTTAGCAAGTTCACCTTCAGAGGCTGTTTTTAGGGTTTTCATGTGAGGTTTTTCAATGCATGTCTGGAGAATATTTTTGGGTTTTCAGAGACCTACGCAGTGATATAACATGCAAGATGAGATGAGAACTTTCAGCACTTAGCCTTCGTAGGCTATTTTTAGGGTTTGCATGTTGGAATTTTCTACGCATGTCTGAACATTCTTTGTGGGTTTTTCGAAAGCTTCACAATGGTATAACATGCAAACCAGGATCAGGACTTTTTCAGGAGCCATCTTCAGAGGCTATTTTTAGAGTTTGCATGCAGAGCTTTTCAGTGCATGTCAGGTTATTCTTTATGGGTTTTTCAAGAGCTATGCAGTGATGTGACATGCAAATGGAGTTGGTCACTTTTTCGGGAACTTACTATTTTTAGCAGATTCACTCTGGTAGCCCCCCCCCCCAGCACTTCAGTATCACAAACTGACCGACATGCAACAAAAACGGGGTCAAACGGAGATCGTTTGAGCAACATGCAAGTCAAATTAGGGTTTCCAACTTTAGGACCTAAAATGAGGGGTCAAATGCCATAATTTTCGAAAACCGGTGTATCCCACTGCGATCAGTATCTTTCGAGCTATCCACTGGTAAAATTTGAGGGCAATCGAAGCACTTACTATTTATAGTAAGTCACTTCTGAAACAGGCTATAAATAGTAAGTCAGCAGTAGGCGCTAGTGTGAATAGGTAGGTCATCCCATGAGGGTCACGTCATTCAAATTTCAAGTTGAACGGAGTTGTGGAAGTCTCGAAATCAAGCAGTTACTATAAATAGTAAATCACCTCCAGAAACATGCTATAAATAGCAAGTCAACATGAGGTGGCAGTGTGAACAGCTTGACTAGGTCATGAGGACCCCATGGAGCGAATTTCAAATCAAACAAAGTTGCAGAAATTCGAAAATCAAGCACTTACTATTTTTAGCATGTCCATGAAGAGGAATTAGGGTTTCCTAAAAAGTAGGGCGAAACACAACAGTCACACAAATGCAGCATCCAGTCACAATCAACATCCTTCAGGCAATCAACACGCAAAGTTTGAGCTCATTCTGAACAGTTACTATTTTTAATAAGTTGCCAAATATAGCAGGTACGTGCAGGCATCAGGCACTAACAACTCAGTCACGTCACGAGGTTCGAGGAAAAACGAAATCTGGTTGAGGCTTGTGAAAATTGATCTCCATGTCCCACACGTAGATTAGTCCATACAATTCAATACTTTCTGGTTAGTTTAGGAAACAAGAGCTTTATAGACAAACCTTTCAAGCATTCAAATTCCTTTCTCCGCAGTTGAACAATTACGTAAGTCCCCTTGAAATACCAGCAAATCACATCAAGCCAACTGAGACTATCCATTGCATGAAGGAACCTTGCAGTTGAATGCATGATCTTTCTAGCAATCTTAGCATGCAGGAGATTTTGTTCAAGAGAGGATAGAGTCGTTGTTGGTAACTTTATTCTGTGTTGGTGCGGTCACGAAAAACACATCAACAAGTTGGATAACCAATATTATCGAAGTATATTAATAGACATTGTAAATCAACTAAACTTACTACCCAAACCACTTTCCTAACTAGTAACTAATCCTTATTTAATAAATTAATATGTTATGTTAATTTATTATTTATTAATTATTACATTATTCTATGTCATGCACTAATTAATTCCTAAGAACCCCTTTAGTGCTAACATAAGAACTTTATTGTGAAGATGCATCGATCACTGCCTCCATGTTCTAAGTAGTTGTTGAGATTCACAATTTTTCATAATATTTCACAAAATCATTTGCCAAAACTATAATGCTTTATTCGGTAGCCA
Organism: Sequoia sempervirens; assembly: GCA_007258455.2. Taxonomy (NCBI): domain Eukaryota; kingdom Viridiplantae; phylum Streptophyta; class Pinopsida; order Cupressales; family Cupressaceae; genus Sequoia; species Sequoia sempervirens. Next base: position 160 of record VDFB02322437.1, on the reverse strand, counting down.
CATTTCTATTTTCCAATGCCCCTTTAATAATATTTGTAACCATTCACATTTTCAATGCCATATGCAACATTAACACTTGCAGATGCCCTTTAAGGATATAGCCTTTCCTTTCCTCGTAATGGTCTCCATCAACAACTTTGCCCACAAAGAATGTTATACA
>VDFB02322436.1:0-32620 GCA_007258455.2 Sequoia sempervirens | reverse complement strand
GGTGCAAGATCTAAGCTTCGAATTGATGTTGGTCTTACTATTGAAAAGTCAAAAATAAATTTTGAATCTAAGTTTCCATGTTTTGACAATAATGTTGGCAAAAAATGCAACTTCGCAAAATTTCTCCTTCAAGATCTTTTGAATCCTTCTCCACCTGTAAATCTACACATACAAAAAGAAGAATTTTTTTATTTTTGTGTGAATGGGGGTTTGCCTTGGTCAAACCTCAGGTTGGTAATTAAACTTTGATAATGAAATAATGACAAAATGAAGGAATTGATGAATGAACAAAGCTTTTTACAACTCACCAAACCCTTAATGGCTGCCCTTAGAGGATTGAAGTCAAACACATCACTTTAAGGCTTAGATCTTGCATGAATTAGCTCGATTGATTGATGCTTTAACACTTGCTTGAATGCTTGAAACCTACATCACAGTGTTAGCTCCAAAACATGACATGAACACACATGAACTTTGACATGATGATATGATCTTGATTGTTGTTGTAGATTATTGATAATGCTACTCTCAAATGCTCTTGACAATAATATTTTCTCTTGCGAAAGTTGCCTTAATGCTAGATGATTCTCCTTAGATTTGAATTGATAAAAAGACTATGTATTTATAGGTGTTTATCTAATTTCCTGAAAATTAGATTCCAAAGTCCGAAACTTGAAACTTGAATTTGAATCATTAAAATGTCGCCAAAAACATATTAAAAATTGGGCCCTAGGACTTAAAGGGGACCCATTTTCCCTTGGGCGAATTGATCCTAGGACCTAAGTCCAGGATACTCAATTTGTAAGGTGATTTAATTAATGTTGGCAATTTTTTAATACAGGTTTCCCTTTCATAAAACAAGAATAATAAAGCTTTGGAATGCATAATTTGGTCAATTAGAGGCTTAATTAAGAGGATGCAAACAAAGTGTAAGAAATTGTATATTGTAAAGCTATACAATTTCTTACACTACAATATCAAAGAATCATTTGCATTATAACACTTGAATAGTTGCACTAGAATGAATTTATATTTGCATGAGAATTTTTAGGAGCATATACATGATTGAAGAATATTGATTTTATTTTGTACACATATTTTTGTACATTGATCTAGGAGAACATGTCCTCTTATGACATATTGATAGCCTTACCAAGGAATTTATAAATGTTGCTAGTCCTAATATATCAATAAAATGGTGTGTGCATTTCCTATTATCTTTGGATCTCCTTATTTCAAATTGTGCCCTTGGTGCAGGGAACCTTTTAGCCTTCTACATTTATTGTATTTTTTGTAGCTAGTTCTTTTTATGGCCTCAAAGAACTTCAACCTAGTTGTTCATGTTGGTGTTGATAAATTAGAGGCTCTATGTAATGACACCTTCAAACAAGCATCATTGGAAGTTTGTTTCAAAAAAAATTCACAAGGTATACAGTTTAAATCACCAACAGATGTGATTTTACCTATCCTTGATTTTAGCTAGAGAATTTCACTTTGATGGGGTATTTTTTTGGAAGAACTCCCCCAAAAGCATGCTTTGAGACTAGGTCAATAAGCATTGGGCCTCGTATGGGGTCCGACTTGATGCTATATAGAACCTCAATAAAGAGTTCTTTCTTTTTCATTTTGTTGAGGCTAGCCATGCTAAGGCTATTCTCAAGCATGACCCATGCTATGCTCATGTGTTATTGTTAGTAATTCATTTCTAGATGTGAGACTTCACTATCTCAAATGAGAATATACTTTATGTGTCGATTTGGCTTGAGTTCTTGGGTTTACCCCTTCCTTCCTAGAAATTTTTAACCACCATTGTTTCTTCCCTTGAGAAGGTCATTTGTGTTGAACTTGATAGATTCTACTAAGTTCATTCATAGAAACATGTATGTGATGAGATTGACTTGTCCAAGGATTTGAAAGAATATGTGGACATTCAGATTGGACATCTTCATCACACCCCACTTGTACTTTACCTCAATTTTACTAACACTTATTTTTGGTGCTAGTTCGTCAAGGATTGAGGATTGACCTTTGGTGGCCCCCAAGTCAAATTATCTCCTTGATCAACCAAGGTTCCCTAGTCTAGTAAGGTTCCCTCCTCAAAATTTGAGGAAAAATGGACAATGATTTCACACCACAAAAATAAGAATACTAACTTTGTCAGCTCCCAAGCTAAATCTCAAGCCATTATGGATAAAACAACTACTAAAGTGTATCCTATAAGTATTTTTAACCATTTCGAAGAGGTGAAAGAGGTTGTCCCACCTATTGGTGAGCCCTCCTCCAAGCTAAGATTTTCTCAGATTCCCCAACCAATGTGGGTTTTATCTTCTCAACCAAAAGTACTTATTAACTCTCCCCTTCTCCTAAATATTTACGATGTTCTCGCAACTTTCCTGGCTAGTTGGAGGAGAAAGAGTATGCTATAGAGAATCAAAGAATGTCAATTCCCAACATCTAGTTGGGTAGTTTCTCCTCAATTTTTTTCTTATAAAATCACTATTCTTCTCTTTATGAGTCAGATAGTGATGAAATGCCTCTTGATTATTGTCAATAAATTTCCTCTCTTGGAATGTCTAAAGTCTTACTAATCTCTCTATAAAATATTTAGTGTAGGATATTTATCAAGAGGGTATTGGTAAGATATTTTCATCATTCTCTTGTTGTTTAATTTGCATTCTCTTTCTCTCTAATGGAAGTGTAACTAGGTGTAGAAGAGGAGCTTGTTTTATGCATTGTTCTATCATTTTACTCTACAATGTGCATGCACAATGTGTAAGTTTTGTAGGATAATTTTTTTAAATATATAAACATAGAGAATTAAAAAAAATTGTGCCCACATCAATGGGTAACTATCAAATTTTGGAATTTTTAGCCTTGGGATGTGAGATTTTATACTTTTTAAGTGAGGGACATGAAAAAACTAGAAATTTTATCTAGGGAATAGTCATGAGGACTACATGTGTTGTAGACCTTGCAAATCCTAGTAACAATGTTGGGTTATTACTATAATATTGAGATACTAGTTAAACATAATCATATTATAATGTTGCATTCATGTTGGACCATTTTGAGACCTATAAAATTCCTTTGGACACTTGGCATAAGTTTGTAAGAGCATTAAAATAATACTTACAAAGTCAGCAAATCTCCTTAAAAATAAAACTTCACTTTGGGAAGTTGAAGAGTCACAATTTTCATTGGGAGTCTTTGTCATGCATAGTGATTAGTCCTAGAATTGTCCTATTTTACTTGTTTAAGATTCATGCTTTTCATCATATTTATGAAGTTTCAAAGGCATTCCCAAACCTTTCCACATATTTTAAGTATTTAAAGCTTTAAGGATGATATATTATATTGATAAATGATTATGTGAATTTGTGAATGTCTAGAATTTAATAGAGTTTTATGTTGATTATGGTTGTTAATGATGAAAATATGTCTTTGGATGAAAGATCTTTCAACCCATAGCAAAGGTATTATCAACCCGCAGTAAAAGGATACCTATTTGTCACAGACAGAGAGGGTGAGTGTTTACAACACATGCAGTTTCCTGAAGTTGATGAAGGTGATGGTTGGATATTGTCAACATCATTCATTTATGGATCATTATAATTTTACCTTATGCTATCAATAGGTTGTGGAGGCATGGCTTGCAATAGGTCTTGCCCTGTTAGAAACGTCTTCAGTTATAACCATCTTCTTTAAAGATGTAGAGTCCTGATATGATTCTAACACTCTTATCTCTACTAGCTTTTTATTTTTGTTAAAGTAAGACCTTGTCCTCTTCCTATGTTTTTGAGAGATTCGACAGTTTCTTATAGTTTGTTTTCAGTCTTAAAATAATGGAACTCTTAAAGATTTTATATATATGTCTAATATTTTGAGAGTTCAAGAGATAGTGATGTAAGCATGGGAGGTCCTACAACAACAAGCAACATAAAACAACAATCCTCAAGTCACAAAAACTCAAAGTTCTTCACTTTTCACCAAATCTACCTATTTCCTTGTAGCATTGGGAATCCACTCAATCGGGTGTAGTTATTCAATGACCTTATTTCAAATCAATTCTTGACCAATTTTAGGGACCCATCAGGGAACCTTTCAACATATCCCAAACACACAAAAGGTTTATTTGTCACAACTCACTCAAATCAGGCTTTTAACGCCAATTAGGCCTCCAAATAGGTCTCTTTTCCAAAGAGACTTGTCTCTAAACCTCTCACCAATATTATAAACCTCCTAGTAAGAACTCATTAAGTGTTAAAACCACTATTTTTACAATTTATTTGAAGAAACACTCATTCCATATAGCCAAAACAAGAAACCCTCTCTTTAAGCCTATAAACTAGGGTTTTATTGAAAATATAACATACCACCCCCAAAAAACCTTGTAACCACCTCAAATAGGTTAAATTAGGCTTGTAGAAACTCAAAAAATTAACAAAACACACTACCCCAATAATATTATAACTTTTGCATATCAAAATCTCAAGATTTCCTAAGGAAATCACCAATTCACTCCTTAGGGCTTCATGCCCAACTTAACTCTTGACCTCCCTTGCAAAAATTCAACATTCCCAAACCTTTTTACTCATGATTCAGACCCATTCCTCAAGCCACAGTGATCATAGTATGAGGAATGGGTCAACTTTCCATTTTAATTGACTTGCAAACCCTTAAGACTATGTATACAGACCGGTTCAAGAAGATAGTCTATAAAATGCACCAACTTCAATGAAAAACCTTCAAAGATGATTCAAATGAAAGATAAAATGCTATGATATTCTATTTAAAATCAAAATGAATCATTGAACTGCTGTACGGGTCGTATAGTTCAGGAAATAAGAAGAAAACTCAAAAATCTAGTAAAAACAATGTTACTTCAATTGTTATTATTTCAAATCTTCAAAAATCAGACTTACAGCAATGCCTTCCTCTTATTTATGATTTTTACCACTCAAATCAATTGTCTAACTTCCACAAACTACCTTTTGAAAAGGCTTGACCGTTGAACTTCCTTTTTACAACTCTTTCCCAATTTTGCAACATTGCACAACTAGCAACTTTTTCACATTTTTGCATATTTTGAAGACTTGGCCACCTTGACACCTAAATATGACTCAAATAGGACCAATTACAATATAAAATGGTCTCAAGACCTTATTTTATGCAAAACTTACCAAAATCTAAAGCCTAGACAACAACTTCAAAAATTGACAACTTTTCAACAATGGTGCCCCTATACCAGATAGATATGTTGTATTAAATAGATATTGAATATAAGTATTCTTCTTGTTGATCATATGCCCCATTCTTAGTTTTGTATGTTTGAATCGTAATAAAGAAGAATCCAATATTTTGCATGAATCTCTAAGTTAATAGTTGAAGAAGGATATTGTGGGATTGCAAAATATCAAGAAAGGGCCACTTGAGGTACTACAATACTCCATGTAGGTTAGATTATTAGTTGGAGTAGAATAAATTAAGAAATTATATTTCCTAATTTACAGTCTATTGAGTTGTTGAATGAACAACTAATTGTTATTACAACAAATTGCAACATAGATGAATCGTAGAGTTATTGTCTTCACAAGAATAGTTACCCATAGCAGATATTATAGTTACTTGCAATAATTGTTATTTATCTGAATGTATTTAGCTAAAAAAAATTCTAGATATAGTATTTCAGTGGAGTCACTTTCAATTGGATTTTCTTTCATTACTTTTGTATATACAATTGATTTGGAGGTTTTAGTATTCTTAGTTGCATGTACAATGCCAACATCATCTCAAGATTATGATTCACTAGTTGATAATTTAAGTGAAGCACCTCTTAGACAATGAATTGCTTAATAAGGGATTTGTTGGTCTGTTAAGTTGTATGTATGCATTATCTACATCAATTGATTGAACATAGAGGGATCCCTACACATAGTGCCCTTTGACAGGTGATATATTTCTTGAATGTATTTATTATTTATATGTTGATAATTGAGACATGTTTCATTTATATCCTTTCATGATTTTGTATACCAATTGGTGGTTTTTCTAAATCTTGGGTGAGAGGTTTTGGTATCACAAATTGAAGGATTATAATTGGGTTGCTTTTATGATTTGAGATTGAAGAGGATACTTCTATATCAAGTGTTTAGATGTATTTCTCATCTTTTTATAAGATTATTATAGTTTTGTATGTCATTTTAATTAAGTTTTTTGAAAGGGTTTTCTAGGGTATATGTTGTGTCACTACTCTTCTTATTATTATTATCTTGTTGATTTATATTCTAATTTCAATTTGGTTTAAGTTTTCTATTTCATTTTATTTTTGTTTAATTTGTTTCATATTTATATCAATCAATAAAATTATATTTTAATACATATACTATTGCTCCAACTAGATAAATTAACCTCTATATTCAACATTTGCTAACATATCATGTGTTGGATTCATCCTATGTAGGAATGGATGCCTTGTTTAGATTGCATTCTTTGGTTGAATTGGAAGAGTTTTAGTTTTTTGTAGGTGTGATTTGAAAATTAGATTTAATAGTAGACTCATCAAGAATTAAGATAGGGAATTCTAAAGGGAAAACTTAACTTTGAAAGCTAAAATAAAGGATCTCTTAGTTGAAACAAATCATTAGATTACAGTAAGTGCTCAATCAAGTTTCCTCCCTTTTGGAGACAATTAAAATGAGTGACATAAATTATATAGGAAAGTCATTTCTACAATTAAATTGTATATTTTAGATTTTTATCTTGATGAATTTACTTCTAGAAGATAGTGCTAAAAAATATGGGATAAGATTGGTAGTTTATATTAAATAAATAATCTAGTTAGTAAATTGTTTCATAAAAGGAAATTGTATTCACTTAAAATGAACGATGGAAACTCTATTAGTGATATTTAAATATATTTAACATCATTTTGAATCAACTAGCTTCAATGAATGCTACTCTACTTGATTCATGGAATAATCTAATAATGACAAAAATTACTACTCATTCTAAGTTAAAACTTAAGGATGTTGGGTCAGCTCTACTTAGTGACCTGAATTAAAAATAAATACATGGATGATGCCTCTAAATATGCTCTTATAACGGGTTAGTCTAATGATAGAGGGGATAAGACAAAAGGATATAGGAAGAAATCAAAGTCTAAAACTAGATCTAAATCTTTAGGTAAACATAAATTAAAGTGTTGGAATTATGGTAAAAAGGGTCATATTAAGAAGTATATAATTAATATTTAAATAAATTAAAATAAGATGACTCTTCTATTGAAAATTCCTCTTATAATGATGATAGTGGTGATTTTTGTTTGGCATCCACTAACACTTCTAGTGATGATTCATGGTTCATTGATTTAGGTGATCTTTTCATATGACTTCATACATAGAGTGGTGCACAAAGTAAAAAGAATATGATGGTGGAGAGGTGTACCTTAGTGACATCATTTCCTATAGGATTGTTTCTTGGGTTAAGGTAAAACTATTTTTAGTGATGGTACAATGAAGACATTATTTAATGTGTTGTATTTATAGTTTGTCCAAAAATATTATTTCATTTCTAAGATGAATGACAATAGTGCATATGTTGTTTTTACAAGCATGATTATAAATTGGTTAGGGAAGATTTAGTTTTTTCAAAGGGTATTAGGCATGGTACTTTATTTAGACTAGATGCTACTATTTTATCTAACTTTGTTATTCTTTTTTATTATGTAAAAAAGATAGCTAATATGTCAATGTTGTGGCATCAAAGATAATTCTAATTAAGTGAGAAGCGGTTGAAAACACTGAATAATAACTATATAGTTGTGGGTTTGTCTAGTTATTTTGTTAATATTCAATTATGTGAATATTATGTATTTGGTAAATAAAATAGGCTAAATTCTTATCTTCACATACTAGACCTAAAGGGATTTTAGAGTCAATTCAAGTGATGTGTTAGGTCTAGTGGATGTCCCATATCTTGGAAAATATCTTTATTATGTTACCTTAATTGGTGACTTCTCAAGAAATCATTGGGTTTATTTTCTTAGGCATAAATCTAAATATTTAAACAAATATAATGTGCTTGTAGAAACCCAAAAGTAAAAAGAAACATCTTTGAGATCAAAAAATAGGGATAATATTGATTGAACAAATTGAATAATTTTACAACACAATGGGATTGTAAAATAAAAATTACATTGTATACAACAAAATAAAATAGAATGGTTGAGAGAATTAATAAAATATTAGTGGAAAGAGATAGAATTGTGTTAGGTTGCATTGTTTTGGAGCAGAAAGTTTGGGTTGAAGTTGTTAGATTTTTTTTAATAGCTCTTGTACTTCTATGATTGTTGAAAAGAAACCACATCAAGTATGGGTAGGAAATAAGTGTTCTATTGCACATATGAAAGTCAATTTTTCTATGAGGCTTATATTTACATGCCTAAGTAAAAAATTGATAAGTGATATTTTAAAGTAAAATCATGTATTTTTATTATTTATGGTGAGAATGCTAAAGGTTGCCTATATTTTTTATCCTCAACTAGTAGAAAATTATTTATTTTAGAAATGTGATTTTTAGAATACTTTTGCTAAATTTTAACAACCAAAGCAAGAAAGAAAAATATACACTTTGATATAAGAAAGAGGATGAAGATGTATTTAAACATGAATAGGATGGACAAGGGGTTTGGGATAATAATGAAGATTTGAAAAAATTATATTAAGAACAAGAAGAGTCTCCTTCTCCATTGCCTTTAAGAAGGTTCATAATAAAATGGAAACAAGTTAAAAGGTACATACCATAACTTTTTTGTGTGTATTTGTTTGACCTTTTACTAATGAAAAATGTAGATTTGTGAATAATGAAAAATGTAGATTTGTGAATGAAGCTGAGAGAGACTTGGAAAGAGGCCACACTAGAGGATATGATAGCCTTGTGTGAATGCATAAGGTTTGGTATCTATTTGATTTTTCTAAAATAAGAAATCTCATAGATTGTAAAGGAATGTTTGAACATTAATTGCAATACTGAAGGTAAGTTAGAAAAGTACAAAGCTATATTAATGGAAAAAGTTCATTCCTAGGGTGAGGGAACATTTTTCTATGAATTTTTTTTCTTATTGTTAAATTGGATTTTATTATACTTTCTTTTTATTGATGTTTCTTTCGATTTTCAAGTAGAGAAAATAGATATGAAAACTAATTTCTTATATTAGAATCTAAATGACGATATTTATGTCTTATCAAGATAAAAAAAAATTGTTAAGGGGAAAAATTGGTTTGTAAACTGAAAAGATCCTTCTATGGAAACAAACTCCTAGGATTTGGTACCAAATATTTGATACCTATATTTTAGATCTTAGGTTTATTCATAGTCAAGATGACTATTTTGTTTATTATAAGTAGGTTAGCGATCATCTTGTAATCACAGTCTTGTATATTGATAATATGCTTCTCATTGTAAACAATAAAAATATGATTAGAGAAATGAAAAATTGATGTTCTATGAAATTTAACATGAATTATTTAGGAAATGCTAAATGCATCTCAGGCATGAAAATTAAAAAGGAATCTAAAAAGATATTTTGGTTGAACCAAAAGAAGTATGCTAAAACAATTTTGGAAAGATTTAATGTGTACAATAGTAAACCAACGAATGTACTCCTTCAAATTGGAACAAAACTATATTTGGAATAATATTTGTATCAAATGCATATTTTAAAGACATGCATAATGATCCTTATGACAATCTTCATATAAATGTGCTTCCTTTGGTCTAGTTTATTACTTGGTGTATTTTGTGATTACAAGAAGAGAATGTCAAACTATAGGGATAGGTCACATATGGATGATACTCATGTGATAGGAAGGAGGCTTGATATGAGTTAGACCTAGCTACCACACATGCAAATAATTTCAAGGGATTTATAGCTAGTGGGCATTCACATAGTCCTAGTGAGGTTCATCACTAAGGAATAAGAATGGGCAAGGGAAGTAAATGTAATAAAATGATACTTCGTATTACATGAGACATGTACCTTTGTTCAGAATTATAATAATAGAGAATATACAAACCTATTATCTTCTAGGTTATACCATAAGCTTAGATATCTAATGTGAGAAAAATAAGAAGGTAATCCCAGTTTGAACTAGAATCAATCTAATACTTAGACTAAATTCATTCAAAACTTATTATGACAACACACAACACCTTATAACTCCTAATAAGACAACAATTAAAAAAAAGCATATAAAACATGCTATAATAATTTTTTAAATATAGTAGTTTTCAAATTGAAATGCACGCATGGTTTCACCAAATTCTTCTAGAAAGCACCACTTTCCAAGTCATGGTTGTCTAGGTATGAGCCAATCCTTGAAACCCTTGTGAGTTAGAGATAAATTTTGGTATTCTTGATCTTTTATTGTGATAGGAAGTCATGACCCGTATCCTCTCAACTTTTTAAAGGCTCTTTCATGACTTTTGGTGCCCAACACGGGAGCTCTTTGTTTGTTTGATATGTAGTCTTTCAAAGGTTCAAAATTTCAAGCATGTTTGTATAATAGACTTAAGTAATTGTAGGAAAGCGTGCAAGTTGCGTGAGGTTTGGGTTCTTCTATTTGCTGTCGGAGAGTGACGTAGATCATGTCTCCATTCTTTTAAGGATATATATTCCTTGACAATGTGTAGATGCCTCAATTATTAGTTGATTTCACACAAAGTATTTTGCTATTTGCAAACTCTCCTTCATTGACCTCACCTTCATTCCATTCTCATGACCTCGACGTGTAATCCATCAATTGGTCTTCATTTAATGGCTCAAGAAAGTTTGGTGAGAAATTGACCATCACAATGGAACATGTCTTCCTATGGAATGGGCATCAAAGGGGAATGTGAAGGGACCTTGTTTATGTAAGAGTTGGGCTATCTCTACAATCATGACATTGGTGATGTCTTATGAACTTTTTCCTTTTCCTAGTTTGGTTGTCTAGTTATTATTTTAGATTCTTCTCTCTTTTTTTAATGGGAAGATTTGTGGAATGGGCATAGGAGTTATTTATTTGTGTTAAGAAAGATGTATTAATTTTGTATTCTAATGTTCAAATGAAATTTTGGGTTATAGAATTTTTTTTTTTGGTTTTGAAAATGATTGAAATGGGTTACAATGACATGGATATCTTTGAGATCTTTAATTTCAAAAAATGAGCTCAATTGAATTTTTAAGTCAAAAGTTATGGCCTCTAGAAGTGAGGCCCCCACTTGAGGAACATAAGAGTATCCATGACACATAAAAGAGCTACACAACAAAGTTGCACATGTTGATCAAGAACATTTACCAACCTATGACATATCATTATATCCATCCTAAAGGATCTTTGGAGGATTTGAATAAGACAAATTAGAGTTCCCAAGTGGGAGGATAACCATGACATTTATGACAAATCCTTGTAAGGCTTCTCTTGAGATTTGGGTGTTAGAATTTGACTAGGGAATTTGAGTGCCACTTTTTGGGGGTATTAGCTAATGGTTTTATGATTCCACTTAGGTGGTTTCATGTATTGGTTTCTCTATTTATTGAGCTCTTGGAATGGAGTTGGAATAATATATTTTGTAGGTATTGTTATGTTGTTAGAATTACTCTAGATTTGAGTGTTGGTGTTGTCTACTATGAAGGCTCCTTGAATTTTATTGTAATTAATACACTCGTTTGAAGTTTGGAGGCTAGGTTTTTTTTAAGAGTTTTTCTAGGATACATCATTGTGATATGGTTGATGATTTAATTGTGTTGTTTTACCTATAAATTATTTTAGATCATATTTTATGTGTGTCTCTCCCCTTAGATTAGTGTAGGAAGCATTTTCACACCTTAGTTTCCTTTCAATTTGCAGGTAACTCATAACAAATTAATATATTTCCCTTTTCTTTCTTTGGTCTATGTTAACTATATAAAGTAGTTTAGCATACCCTTCAATGACATATATCTTTCCCAAGTGTAAAAATTGGACTTCCTAAAATAAGGTAAAAGACATGACCTTCAACTTATGAATCCAATCTTTTCTAGTAGCATGTTATAAACAATGTCCTCGTCAATGACATAGAACAATGTGGGAATAATCTAAGGGCTAAGAGTGATTGGTAGGATAATATTTATAATTTTCATTACCCTTTGATTATTGTAACCTTGTACATGTCACTAAAAGATGTAATGATCATTTCTCCAAATCCCTTTTTCTATAATAGAGAAAATAGCACTATATTTACAACAACACATCATAGATCATGGGCCATCTTAATGAAGTTGTCAAAGGCCCAAACTTCAAATAACAAAGGGTCTCATCCTCTTGTTGGCTTAACCTTTTAGGGAGGTTGCTTCAAGTTGAAGAAGAAACTTATGTCTTAAATTTATATTTTAGAGGGTTAAGTTCTAGATCGATGTGGTTTAGTTGAGCTTCTAGAGGAAGGGTTACATTATTTAGGGATTTCAACTTGATTAGTTTTAGAAGCACAACATGGTGGGTAGGAGAATTTTTCATAATATCTATAAATAAGACATGCACAAATACATTTATAATCTTTGATTAGATCACAAGGATCTACTAGGTTTGGTGATGAGTGCACCAAGGAGATTGCATATGCCTCACACTCAAGTTGGGAGATTGAATTAATATATTCATTTTGAACCAATTCAATTGAGTTGAGTATCTTTATCCTTTCAAATGAAGTGGAGGTGGCAAGTTTGTATCCCAAGGGTTTAAAATGACTATCAAACTATACAAGGATGGGTTAGATGAACCCTATTTTTTAATATTAGTTTTCCCATTGTTGGGGAAAGGATGTTGGTAGATCCTTCCATTTATTTTTTTCTAGGTGACATGCCCCTAGTTGTTGGTTGTAAGAAGGTCCTACCAATGAAGAAACATGTCTATAAATATACATTCTTGGGACCCTTAAGCAACTTTTGAATAATTTTTCTGTAATTCAAATATATTATAGTATCATGATCTCTTGTCATATGGAAATTGTAAAAGTTCTCAACATTATAATGGCTTGGCCATTGATAGGGATCATTTTTTTTCTTTCAAAAGGATGGTTGTTTATTAGGTAATACCTTTTTTTGTAATGGATAATCAACAATATTGGCCATTGTTTGCATATTTTGACCTCATTGATTAATGTTGTTATTACCACTATAATTATTTATGTTATAATTATTAGATTTGGTGATCATTTCCACCATTATTGTTGATTGACGGGGTTTAAAACCCCTATTGTGGTTTCACTTATATTATTTTTTAATATTTTAAACATAAAGAGATTATTGTTATTATTATTCACATTGAATGTGTTACTGTGGTTGCAGATGACCAGCCTTCCATTAGACCCATATGTTCTTTCATTAGTAATTATTACTTGATCAATCCTAAGGGAACCTTCCAAGGTCTCTCCATAATATTTATATGGGAGCTTTTGAACTTTTTCACATGTGTCTCTTTTTAGGGTATGTAGAAATAGATCACAAAGTTCTTAATGATCCTTGTTAGGAGTGATGTTGGATGAATATATAAACCTGCATCCACTATGTTAGAATATGAGTCAATAAATCATTGCTTCCTTATTTAAAATTTAAATGATCTCCAACACTGGTTTGGACTTGAGTTTATTCATGTCAAAAGTCACTACAAATTGACTACTGAGTTGGTTGAATGAGTCGATAGAGCTTTCTGATAACTACTAATATCAATCAAGGGTGATCTGTTTGAGTGTCTTTGGGAAAATTCTAGTGATTTCTATATACAAAAATAATAGTTCTTTAACAACATTTGCATATGATTTAATATGAGAAATTGGATCCCCTTCTCCTTTAAATTTTAATAATTGAAGGAGTGACCTAGGTAAATTCAAATTGCATAATCAAAGGACTTCTTTAAATACTTTAGGTAGGTTTAGGAGAAGGGGTCACAAATAGAAGGTGACAGTGCCCCAATGTTGATCCTATATGAAATAACATAAAGCTATTATATAATTTCCCTCTCTTAGGTTTACTTAAGGGGGTTTCATGTAGTTTGGATAACCTAGGTTTATTTCTTGAAACCTATGAGGTGTTGTATAATTTAGTATATGTGTTAGGGAAAGCCACTAGGAAATTATGTGGATATAGTGTTGAATTGAGGTGGTGAAACTAATGTTGGTCAAAGGGGAGGAAATAATGCCTCATTGTTGGTGTTACATAAGTAAATACTATAATGGAGGTAGTTGAATGGATCCCTAGTTAGCTTTAGAAGGAGCACTTGCAAATGGGTTAGTGCTAATGCAAGGCCTAGGAGATAATGGCATCATATTATTATTAGTGTTTCTTTGATGTGGTCTTAGCACCACCCACTTCAAGAAATTTTATTCTCTCTACTAAAGTGGCAATGAGGGCCTTAAGAGTGGTTTGGTTAGAGCTTGAGTTAGGTTGACCAACATTTGTTCCATTACCATCTTGAGTATGGATTGATATATTATCTTGATGGTGTTTATCCTACAAAGAGTGTGGTTCCCTTTCTTCTTACTCATATATCACTTCAAGTTATGGGTGCAAAGAAGGTATGACATTATTTGGGTTGTTGGTGGTTCTATCATTGTAAGATCAATCTAGATCACAATCTAATTACTCCATCTATTTTTCAATATAGATATCAATGTCTCTAAACTTTTTGAAGATGGTGTCATATGGATGGATATATGGTTGACTTATTAGAAAATGGTTTCACAAAATTGTTGGGTTAGAATGTATGGTGGAGGTTTTGAGCCTTATGATATCTATCTTGTTGCCACATAAGGTTCTTAAATATGGTCATTTTGGTTTTCTTTGAGACCTCCATCAAGACCATTTGAATTGGACTAATAATCTCTTATGATGGGGGAATATAAGTCCCTAGAGAAATTAGGAACCCACCCCTAGGTTCTCTCAAATCCTAACATATTTGGATGTGTTGCAAGCACTATAGAAAAATGTGTAGAGAAGAGAGTGGACAAAGGTAATTTGGAAGGAAGAAATTTGATAGACATAAAAAAACATTTATCATTCACTTTAACCTCACCAAAAAATGTATACATTGGATCTGGGTGCAGACAAGATCATTTGTGTTGATCAAATAAAATGGATGACCTACCACTATAGACATGTCAAGAGTTGGTCTAGTGTTGGGGTAAGTGTGTTAGGATAGGTGACATTAAAATTGCTATTCTAAGTTGATTTATGTGTCTCCACATTCTTTGGAAAGTGTTCTAGGGGACATGAGTGACAACATATTTATTATTTATTTTCCTATGACAAATTTTAATTGCATTCAAAGAGGTGAACCCATTACAGTGGTAGTTACTAAGTATCCAAAAATAATATTCCTCTTGGACTTCCAACTTTCTGGGTTGGGACCACTTGAGTGTGTATGTCCTTGCATATTATTTGCATATTTTTCATGCTCTTGCATGGTTGGGCACCTAGGTGCGCATGTTTGTGCATGATCTTGCATGTAGCCGTCAGAGTTGTCAGAGAGTTATGGAGCACTCAGGTTTGACTAATTTTGATTAGTTGTGGGTTAGGCACCCGTGTGAAGGCCATGTGATAGTTGAATATTTTATTCCATATTTGTGGGTTGTCCACTAAGGGGGGCTTGTGGGTTTTTCTAGGTGGTTTTTCTTGTTGTTTTGGGATACCATTTGTGGTATTCTCTCTTGCAAACTTCTATTTATTGGAGCCTTTGGACGGTGGTTTATGATGAGCTCTTTGTAGGTTGTTAGGACAACGAAGTGCTACTAGATTGTAGAAAGGATTGTTGTATTGATGTACTTCCTTGAAAATTAATACAAACATTGGATCTCTTTGGGTGTGGATTTTTTTCCCACAAGGGTTTCTCCATGTATATATCTTGTGTCACTTGTGTTGATGACTTATGGTATTGTAGATCTTTCTTTCATTGTTGCAATTTTCAATCACTTAATCATTTTATGGTAATCTTGTAAACATAATTTCAGATTTGCAACCACATATTTAAGTTTATTGTTGCAAGTTATACCTTGATTTCCAACATTTGATATCAACACTAACGGTTCTTTTAAGAGAGGGGTACCTTTCTTTGAGTGTTGAAGGTTTTTTGGTTGCAATGGGAGCTTGTGCATTATAAGTTTTGCATATTTGTGAAGAAGATTGTAAACCATGGCTTCTACCTCCTGTTTCAATATTGAGAAATTCAATGGAGCTGGCTACAAGATGTGGAAGTTGAAGATGGAGGATCTCCTTGATGAGAGAGATCAGTGGTTGGAAATTTCTAATGAAAAGAAATCAGAATCAACGTCTGATGAAGACTAGAAAAAAATGGACAAAAAGGTACGGGGAACCATTTGGTTGTGTCTTGGAGATTTTGTCCTCTTGAATGTTTTAGAAGAATCTACCGCATATAATTTATGGAAGATGATAGGTGTTATTTACCAAACCAAAAGTTTAACTAATAAGTTGTATCTCAAAAGATGTTTGTATTCTTTGAAAATGAAGGATGGTGATTCTATTGCAGAACATTTAAATGATTTTAATATGATTATAAGTCAACTTGCATCAGTAGATGTTAAGATAGAAGAGGAAGATAAATCTACCCTTAGACTTGTATTTAGGTCCCTTCTTTTCTCCTTTCGATCCATGTCTTTTAGGTTGGACCTTCCCCTGATATGAGGAACATCTAATGAGTTTTCCTTAGTTTTCTTTCTCACTCCCTATGACAATAATATTGCAATAAGAGCATCCATCTTGGTCAAGATTAGCACTAATAACAAGAATAAAATCCTTCCATGACTCAAGAAAAGAACAAAGAAGGATAATGTATTTATCTTCTTCATCAATCTTAACATCAACTAAAGCTAATTGACTCAAAATTAAATTAAATAAATTTAAATACTTAGCAATCAAATCATCTTCTTTTATTTTTAAAGAAAATAATTTTATTTTCAAATATAATTTATTTACCAAGATCTTGGCTTTGTTGATCTCACCCAAAAATTTCCATAAGATATATATGGTGTGCTCTTCAACTACATTTAATAAAAGTAAATCTATAAGACAAAGTAGGATTGTACCCTAAGCTTTCTTGTATATTTTTCCACTTAGCTTGATCCATTTTATTGGGTTTCTTTTATTTTATTTTGGCCAACCATTGATCCCTCTCTTCAAGAAGATCCTCTAGTTTTAAATTTCATAGCTCATAATTGGTACCATTAGATTTTTTAATATCCAACCAGGATATAGATGTAGCCATGGTTATCACACACAAATCTACAAAAAAGATCAATAAAACTCCTATTGCAACACAAAACACATTCACACTACCACCCAAGAAGCAAATATGCTAGGATTTGATACCAAATGTTAGAAAAATGAAGGTAAACTACTACAATATGGAAATCTTAAAATATGTTACAAATATAAAATATATAACATGAATGATACCAATGAAGATTTAAATCAGCAATAACAAAGAAATGAATAACATAGGAGATTCACAGAACACAATGTTTACTTGGAGAAAAGCCTTTCTAGTGAAAAAAAATACATAGGAAAACAGGTCAAGTCTATATTATCTTGATATAATATTAAAATACATTCACTTCCTTCAATCCTATAACCAATATAATAGCTTTGTGTACTTGTGCAACTTCTCATTATGTCTCTAATTTGAAGCCCTCAATAAATAGACTCATTGAGGCCCAAAATACCACCATAAAGAATTTACATGGGGTAAAGCAATGTTCCAATACACCATGGTAAAAATACATATGACCCTTACACACAAAACATAGTCCCTTATATGAATCTTACACATCTTACAAATTTTCATAATAGACAAAATAATTCCAATAAGTTAAAGACACTTAGTTTGTCATGCAATCCATATAAATTAGGGGTTACTCTTACAAGTTGTAATAGACTAATATATAAATATTCTTAGTTTGTCATAACTCCCCAGAAAATTAGCTAACCATGATTGACCTTATCAGCTCCTAAATATAATACTTAAACATTTTTTCCTATTAGTGAACCCCACATCCTTATCGGTACATAAACAAATAATGACATGAAATAATTAAATATATAGGATTTACAAGATGGATGGCACCTTAATCCTAACACACATACCTTAGAATCATTTTGTACTTTAATTTTCATATTTTTCCTTGAGTGCACCAATATCACCAACTGTTACTTCTTTGATTTTGAGTACCATTGGGCTATCTACCAAAACAAAGGAATCTTGGAATTTATGATGTTCTAATTTTTTGGTTGAAATATATTCATCAACTTATTCACTTGGTGGAACAATATCATGTCCATATCTCTCAAATTCTAAATTTATTTATTCTCCCATCCTTTTTAGTCCTAACATTCATCATTTCCTTCAAAGACATATCCAACCTTATGATTACTTTGGCTATGTGACTTCTCCATGCTCAATTGTGTTATGCAAGAAACATTGGTCATGTAATATCATTTATTCAAAAGTTCCTATAAACCCAAGGACTCGTTTATCATGATTCAAATTCTCAATCTCATTTGAAATATCCAATTCAAAGCTTGGCATGCATGGTTGGCATGGTTGGGCAGATTTCTTCAACACCATGGTGAATCCAAGTCCAAAACTACTAGTATAAGTAGTCCAAGTGCTCAAAAATCATCAAGGATAAATTCATAATCCTTTCCTCCATGTGAAGTCTTACAATCACCTAGTGATTTGTTGGTATGTGCTGATTTTTCTTAAATAAAACCTTATTATTCTTGTTTTACAAGAACATTTCAATGAACTTCCAACTTATCTCAATGATATAGCATGCCAAACTATCATGGATAATATGTTCCTTCCCCACTATTTTACCAAAATTCAGCTTCTAGGCCTCCCCATTATCCATGTCAAACTGAAAACAATGTTGGATTTATCCCAAATAAAATTATTACAAGTTATTAGTATTATCTTTTTTTTTCCACCCTCCCACCCATTCTTAGTCTTCTTGGAAGCCTATCCATGCTTTTAACCAACCTCAAGAAGCCTATCTTTCATCCAACTAGCATGTTTATCTTTTCATTTAGCCTCAAGACATTAACAAAAGTATGAAGGATATAGTGCAAGATATTTGAGGACATTTGAGTGCTCTTAAAAAATAAGAGTAATATAACTTACAATGGGAAGAGTTTCCTTATCAAGCTTTCCTCCACCAACAAGATATTGAGGCCAAAGAAAGGTATAAGGAAGAGAAGATGAAACTATTTCTTTCCCAATCAAAAAGGAAAGAAATCCAATCAGCTTCTTACTTTCCTAGTTTTAGAAAAACACCACTTACAACAATAGATCAACCTATGAAAGAGGAGTATTTTAAGTTCAACATTCCAATTTTCAAGCAAGATAAGACAAATGAATCTTCAAGTAAGTCTCCTAAGTTTGAAATTCCAAGTTTTAAAATCTTCACCCTTTGCAAGAGCTTGTTCCCCTCTAACAAGAACAATAGGTTGTTGTTTGTCCAGTGTTTCAAATTGGCATTGAGCATCTTGCATGTGTAGGTGATGTTGATTCATGCCCAATATTGAATCCTTTAAGCTTTGATTCATTTTGATTGTTTTTCTCATGCCTTTGATGAGGTGAATGAGAATAGAGTGCAAAGGTTGCATGGTGAGAGTTTTCAGTTGCAAAAACAGCTTGTGTAAAATCTAGATTGGGGATGAAATCAAAAGAAAAGACTTGGATAATGATGATTCCTTGAAAACTCTTGAAGCTGAAAGGCATATGCAAAAACAAGATCAATATAACGATCAACTAGAATAGTGGGACTTTGAACAAATAAATAATAATGGAAATGAATATTTGCTTTCTTGGTTTGATCAATTGCATCACTTTGTTGACAAGGATACAGAGGATGTAACAACTCTCATACCAACAATATATTAGGAGCAGTAAGAATATGTTAAAGATTGTGATGAGTTGCTAGACCAAGAAAACTAATATGAGAATGAATCCTTGACTTGTGAGGAAAAACACAAAGATAGTCATGTTTTGGAGTTTAGAGAGCTTGAGGTTCATGAGGTTGCTCATCAAGTTGAAAATGATATAAAATCAAAATTCCTAATTTAAGAAGATGATCTCGATGTTTTTGTAAATTTTCAAGAGAGCTACTATGAAGTCAAAATCAATCCTCTCATGCCAAAAAAAATTAAAAAGAGTGTGAAGAAGACCTTTTTTTGGGATGAATTTTAGAAGATTTTTTTCAAACATAAATATCAAATTAACATTTATTGAAGAGGGAAATCATGAACAACATGAACATAGTGTGTAAATTACTATATTTCCATTAAATGAGTCACTTGAAGTAAAGCATTCCAATCAGCAAGATGGTAGAGCAGCAAAACATAACCAAGAGGTTAAGGTTGTTCATTGGGATACCTTTTAAAAAGGATGTCCTATTAAGTATTTAGCCCAAAGGAATTACCATGTTTCATACCTAATTCCAGGCATAAGATTGACCATCAAGAAGAACATGGTCAACTAACCCATCCATTTCAAGACAACTATTTTTTCAATTGACTCACGTGGGTCAGTGATTTTGTCTTCACCTTGGGAAGACTATTTTAGCATCTTGTAATTTATCCACCCTTTCTCCGCCCCTTTTTGGTTCTTAAACATGAAAAGCATTGCAAGTTGATGAAGAAGGGTAGATATGTCAAAGAGCCAATTAATGGATTTTCTTAAACAGTTTGTTCACCTGATTAATTTTAGGTTAAATGTTAGATTGCACATGTTTTAGTTAAGTGTTGTTGTAGTTGTCTTAGAAATTTTGTTGTTTGTTTTTTTAAGTTATCAACAGTTGTCATCAATTATGGGGTCTTCTTTTAGAGGTTGGTCAGTCTCTTCATAACTCCTATGCCTAATGACCATACATTCAACGTGTCACTTGACCTGCACATAAGACTAAAACAACCTAACCCTAAACCACTAACACAGTCATGACTCAGAATTGTCATGATTTAAATTTTCCAACAGAATTTCCCTCTCTTTTGGTGAACGCGAGCTTTTGGAGACAAGGCTATCCTCAATGATTTAACATTCAAAAAATAACATGGACTGTCAACATTTTAAAAGACTGATTAGGCAGAGGAGTTATGAAGACTGGTGATTTTTTTTTGTGTTTCAAGCAGATGAATGCCCATCAGGTCATCATTTCTCTAATTTGGCAAATACAGGTTTGTGTACTCTGCAAGAATTGGAGAACTGTTCTCAAGTACAACTATTATGTTGGGTGGTTCAAATTTGTCTGGTCTTTCTGTAGAAGTAGATGACACTGTGGTTTACATCACTGGATCAGAATGTATTTGGAATGAGTCATGACATAAGACTTGATTCTCCTGACCAAGTCACTAATAGTTCAAGTTCTTTTGGAGATACAAATGTTGATGATTTTGAAACTTGTGGTTCTGTTGAATCAGAATTTGAGTTGCATAATGGGAATGCAACTACAACTGTTAAAAATGAGAATTATGGATGTGCATCTATAAAGAAGAAAAAATCAAATTGTCAGATGTGAGTGATTTCAATCTCCACCTTGGAGTTGCAGGGGGCACTAGATGGTGAAAACACTATTGAGCTGATGTTATGGAATATAGAGAATCTGCAATCCCAGATAATCAAAATGAGAAATCAACTTAAAAAATGTGTGAAAATGATTTCTACAAATAAAATAACACAGAATTCTTGGTCGATTCAATCTCCGAAAGGGACAGTGCAAGGTCCCATGTTCACTTAGATGAATCTAGAATCGAAGTGCATGTTGGGAGAGGCAGGAAGGTGCAAACAGGAAGCCTTGCTCGTTAATGCATCTCTGATTTCAACATCAATAATGTAATAATATCAGGTATCTCAATAGCAGTATATGGTGAACCAGCCAGGCATGGGTTCATTGAGACACCTTGCTGGTGTTTGGTAGGTGATTCAATGAAGTTGGATCAAAACATATAAGACAGTCAAGACGAGGCATATACTCGTGCATGGCAATGAAGATGACAATGACAAGGAGCTTGGCATGGATTATGTAAACAAATGCTAGTCAAGAGTTTCCACATTTGAGATTGTTCCTAAGCATGTATTGGCAGGATATTCTTATTGACATAATCAATGATATTTGATAATTTGGGCAACTCAAGTGATGAATGAACTTTAGTGAATCTAATAGTGGGACAAACCCATGGGGATACATTTTCAAAGGTCAAGTGGTTCCTCCTTTATAAGTTTCCATTTCAGAAGATAGTCCACCTAAAAGCCCCTTAAATGAATGCAAGCCAGTTTAAGTCAATAGATACTATCAGGAGCTAACACAATAAATTAGGAAGAACTTTGCATTATTGTAGATGATGGGGCTGAATTAGAGGGAAGATTCATTTGACTTGATGTGTCTTCTAGGATCAGAGAGTGTTGTGACTTCTTAGGGTTGTTTCTCTGGTAATGTATACATGTTTAGGACAGAGTGAGACAACCAAATATGGATTGTTGAATGCTCTTGTGTGGCAAGGGCAGGAAATATGACAACAATGGAGCATGTGTTTCTCAAATGAAGGACAATGGATATTTATGTGTCAACTAAAGATCCATTCAATGTTGTAAAGTATGTGACAATGTTAGGAAAGTCTACAATGAAGACCAAAGTGGCAGCAAAATATCAATCTATGCATGACATGCCAAAGATCACAAAAGAAGTTTTGTGAGAAGATTATGTTATGACACAGTGTGAATAATCATGAAGAATGCATCCATAGGGACATTATGAGTGTTCAACATGGGGTAAACATGATCCAAGGAGTAAGGGGAGTTAAAAGGAAAAATTGAAAACATGTCCCAAACATGCAAGACCATTATGAATGAACAAAAGGCCAATAAATATAGTTGTTGTATCCTATTAAGCATCTTCATTTCTTGGAGTTGAAGGAGTCAATACTACGCCTTATTGGAAAAATTTGTTGAAGATTTTATAGGGTAAAACGAGGGAAAAGGTCTCATTGGCACCCAAGAAATCTAACACATCATCACCACAATAGTTATTATGATTCCACTGAGATACACCTACTATTTTTTCTCCATGTGGTATTTAGAGATGAGATATTATTTTGTGAGGGGATTTTTGAGGTATAAGAACTTCATTGTAATAGGATTATCATCTATCAAGACTTCATATTTAGGTTTTTATGCGAGTATACTACCTATAAGATAGACTTGTATTTGTAAAAATGTATTTTTATGAATAAAAGTCATATTTTTGCCTTCTCATAATTTTATCTTTTTCATATTATAGATGATTAATTCTATCTTGTAATAAAAAACATTTTATCCTTGATCTATGTCTCATTTTTATTTCCTTTACGTAATAGTACATCAATTTGAAGGTCATAGTTTATGTTACTCTATTAAGTTTCATGTTATAATTTAGTTGTGAATGTTATACATTCTAAAAACTTGAGTTGTACATAGCTTGTTGGCCTTTAATTCATATTGTGCATACTAAAGCAAGTACAGGTCACTAAAACATCTGGTGTATCACCCCCTATCATGTTTTAGAGTTCATTTTATGTTATTTTCTACCTGTTTTCCCTGTAAACAATAGTAGGATAGATTATATTTAGCTCCTTAGAGTTATATCAAACAAAGAACTAGCTCTATAATTGGAGGTTTGGCCTCAAATAACAAAGTCTCACACCTTGAGGCCATCCCAATATTTCATTGAACGGTCAAGAATTAGGTTCAACAAGGGTGCACGTTCTAGTGATAACAGTGTCCAACCCAACAATTGATTTGTTGTGGAAATATTTGCCAATAATTTGATTGATGTTATATTAATTTCATTCTCAACTTCAATATTTTGTGATGTTGTATTAATTTTATTCTCAACTTTTACATTCTTTTAAAATATTGAATGGGATTTATTTTAAATTTTTTTTGTCAATTTATGATCTAAAGATTAAGATACTAATTTTTTTGGGATATTTTTTTTATTTAGCAATTTAATGTTACTATGTCAATCACGATATAAACATAGTAAATTATGTAGAGAGGATTCCTCCACAAGGTGTTTCATTTCTCTACACTTTACTTAAGCATTACACTCTTAAAAAATAGTCAAATAGTCAATAGAAATGGTAATTAATGAAGTATATTTTTGTCTTAATATTGATTGAATTGGTGCTCACTACAAGTTATTGAGAATGTAAAGGTGTAGATTCATTCTCAAAAGCTTGGATTGATTTACAAGAGTTATTTGAGCCATTCATTCCCAAAAGTTCAATATAAGAGTTATGAGAATATTGGATATGTTAACATTTGAAATTAGAAATTTCTTGTAGCTAGTGGAATTTTCCGCCACTAGGCCACTTACCCTTTCATGATGGAAACTTTCAAAATTCTATAAAGAAATATATTTCAATTTCGACACACACTTCAAGATATACTCGTGTTGAGATGAATGATGATACCAAATTCAAATTTTGAAACATGATATAATTTAATTCTAATAAAGTTAAATGAAATAGACTTTCAACTATAATACACAATTTTTAGTTCAAATTATATTTATACTACTTTATAATCAAAATTATTTCAATAAATTTTATTGTATAAATAATACATATAATAAACTCCATACATTTTGTATCATTTTTCATATATTTAAATTTTCTATTAAAAAAATTACTTAATTCTAACAAAATCTTATTATAATAATTTTTTATCAACCTAACCATTAAATCTGTAAATCCAATTCCTCATAATAAAATAAATCAAAACAAATGTATTAATTACCATTATAAGAAGAACCCAGAACTCATCTCTATGACCATTCATAAAGGAGGTCAAAAGAGGTTCCCTCAAAACCAAGCAAACCTTTACAAGTCATTTGTTGCTTGTATTTTTATAACGAGATTTTGAAGTCAAGAAGGTTTGACTGAAATGATTGAGAAGTAGGAAAATAGCCTCTAAAATCAAGGAAAAAAGAATAATAAAACTTGTCTTACTAAATATTTTTTTAATGTACAAGAAGATTTTTAAGAGTGGCATGAGTAAGGATGGGCTCAAAATGTTGACTTCATTTTCCTACCTCCATGCTTATAGTTTTATTTTATTTTTATTTTAAAAAAATAAAATTGTATGGGTAGGTTAATAAGTTTGAACAATCAAAAGAGGAAAAATTTTAGGTAGTAATTTTTGTCAATGAATATTTAAACTTTAGATTTTATTTGTTGTCGAATTTTTTTATAATAATTTCATGTCATTTTTGTAATTTTTTGGTATTGTGAGTATGAACTTAAAGTTAATGAGTAATTGATTCCTTCTACTTACAATTATAGATTGGGGGAATTTATATTGTCAAATTTTCTTAGGATGTGATCTTAGTATCATCCCTAATTTATCACATTTATGGGAGATTTTAAATTTGGTGGATGGTAAAATTAAAAAAAATAAACTTTCTTTAAGATCTTTAATTTTTGCTAATATAATTGTAAAGGAAAATAAACTTTCTTTAATGTGATTAAATAAATATAAAATATCTTAGATTAACAAATTATAAATAGTTGACATTGATAATTAAATAATTATGCTTGTTATTTTAGGAAAGTAAAAGTTAAAGGAAGATGGCACTTAATTCTATGGCTGAAGAGTGTGTGCCAACAATTAATTTTTTGACATCAGACTAGAATATTCCCAAGAAATGGGATCTCTATGTTAGGTGAATGTCTCAAACTCTGTGCTAGTCATGTGCTCTATCTAAGATTAATTCTTATAATCTGGACCAAGTATGCAATTATGTACTCACATGTGCCACCAAAATTGATCTTACATGATACACATCTGCTTAATAACTCGTTAGATTTATGTTTTTCTACTCTATTGGTTATAATTATATGAGGGTTGGAAGCCTTTAAAAATACCTTGGAAGGGTTATCCTTTTGTCACAAGGAGATAAATTCCCCTCGATCAACTCTTAGAAATGTGTACAAAAGTTTGAAGATAGCAAGCATGAGCCCTGAAATGATGTATGCAAATTCCATACCCTTTTTAAAACACCAAATCAAAATGTGTTGTTATTGGTTGCTTTGTTTATGCTCTAGAATTCTTAAGAATTGAGAGTCTCTTAGATTATTAGAATGAATGCATTGAATGTCTTTAAATATGGAAAATGGTGCTAACCCACCTGCATCAAGGACTCATATGGGCCATCTTCAAGTTTCCTTAGCCAACTCTTGTAGAAAACCTTGATACTAACCCTTTTGAATGTATTCTAAACACCAATAGCTCTGTTCATTTCAATCTTATTGACA
Organism: Sequoia sempervirens; assembly: GCA_007258455.2. Lineage (NCBI taxonomy): Eukaryota > Viridiplantae > Streptophyta > Pinopsida > Cupressales > Cupressaceae > Sequoia > Sequoia sempervirens. The sequence goes on along the minus strand of VDFB02322436.1, from coordinate 6,252 downwards.
GTAAACCCCACACTTCTGTGAAAGCTTCTAAATAAAAAAAGAGAAAAAACCCTTCTCCCAGGCTATTTCTGAACCTACCCCAAACCCTTCTCCCTCTATTGTCGAACCTACCCTAGAGGATCTCGTGAAAATCACCCCAAAGAAATGCAATGCTTCAATCCTCTCCTTTGGTCTTGTTAAGCATAAAAAGAAGGAGATGAAAGACACTCCTTGAACCAACTCACTATAACCATCTCTAATGACAAGGATGCAAGCCCAAACAGTGGGTTAGTACTACCAGGTGGTAGAAGGTTGATTCAATTAGCAAAGACTACTTCTAAAGAGAAACAAGTGGACAAAAAAGGAAAAAAGGGTCATGGAGAGGGACAATTTTGATTCTTTCGAAGAGGAAGATGTCCCAAACAGCTTGGGAGGAATTGAATTCTTCAAAGAAGAGGAGGATTTTGAAAACGAGGACAAGGAAGAGGATTGTCAAGACCAAGACATGGAAAATTATGATTCAAAAGAAGACAACTTGGAGGGGGAAGGGAAAGTGTCCGTTGGAGAGGAAGAGAAGGTGGATAATTTTGATAGCCCTATTGTCATGGACCAACTAGAAAATCCTTTCTAGTCTACCCATATTCTAGAAATCTCAGAGGTGGGGGATTTCCAACTCTTAACCTCAAAAATTGATTCTTCTGACTGCTAGGATGGAGAAAATAGAGAAGAAGATTGAAGTAGCCGAGGGCTCTAAGAGATTCTCCAGACTATGGAAGTTTCCATCAAAAACATGTGCAGATTTATGGATGGTGTTATGAAGAGGGAGATCATGGGTACTATTTTAGGACAAGGAAAGATTAGGAAGCAAGAGAAGAAGAAAAGGAAAAGGAATGGAGTGGATAGGTCTAAGGAAAGGGAGTGCAAAGATAACCAATTAATTATTGAAGAGATTCAATTGATTTGGAGCATGATAGAAGATTCCTAGGAGGTGTCCTTTAATGTGGCTTTGGATTTTCTCACTTGGCATATGTTCCTTCTTTTGTTTTGTCTTTAGTTTTTTTGTCAAAATCTATTATTAGATCTTTATGGCTAGATACTTAGACTCTATGAACACTTTTCTTCATACTGTTCATTTGGTTAGTAGTAGGATAAGGTTTATCTAGTATATATTTTTTTGGTTCCGATATAAGTGGATGGGGTTATGGTTCATTTGGTTTATTTTTGGTTATGACTGTGAATGGGCTGAATGTAAACTTTATGTGGGTTGTTTCCTTCGTATAGTTTGTTTTTGGTTATGATAAGTGGAATGGGAAAAATGTAACTGCCTATGGGTCCTGTTTCCCTAGTGCTATTTCTATAGTTTATTTTGTTTTTCGATTGGATGTTGTTTGCAATCAGTTTGTTATGTTGTTTCAACTTTTGTAAGGCATTAGGGCCCTAACTCTTGCTATATATAATCAAAAACATTAAATTTTTCTAAATATGTGCTTAGTTGGCTTAGGGAGTGAAATAATGGAGGCATGCTGACCAAATTTGAATTTTGATTTTTGAAAATGACAAGATCAATCAATCACCACAAGTTTGACCTCGCAACCAAGGAATTGTAGTAGATCAAGGTGGATAATGACCATATTTCAAGGTAGGTGTGTTTAATGCATGGATAAGATGAATTTATTAGAATATATGTGTGTAAGGATAAGGTAACAATCAAGTGCATAAGAATGTGTACATATATATGGAGGAGAAAAAGTTAGGGGAATGAGCTCAACTTTGCATGAGATTGTGTCATTTGTTGATATGTACATCCATTAAGACATTTCCTCAAAATGGGAACAAAACTAAATGGGAAATAGAATTAGTAAGCCAATTCATCATTAAATTTCACCCCCCTTTGAAAGTGTAGGTAAATCTTGAAATAATCATGCATCTCAAAGTATGTAGCACTCACAAAATATAGGCAAAGTAAATATTCAAATGTCAAAGGATAGGAAAGAATGTCCATATAAAGTGATTGATCCTATATAAGGTACCATCAAGTAAGTGTAGGTAAGATATAATGGTGTAGGTAAGACAAAAAGTCCCTAATAGATATAGGTAGGAACAAGGTAAATGTGGGAAAGGTGTGATACCTACAATATACACATGAGTCAACAGATATGTGTATATTATTCATTTTATTTGGAGTTTGGATTCATGTCTATTTGATTTGTTATTGAGATATATTATTAAAAAAAATTACCAACACATGGCACAATATTTTTGGTGCTTCACAATCCTCTCTAATTTGACTTGAGGAATTAGCTTACAAAAGCTTGATTTTCCAAGCCTTCAATAGATGAATTCTCAATTTCAAATCCATATGACTTTGTGATGTTCGGCACCGGAGCAGAAGATTTGAACTGAATTACATTTTACGATCACAGTAAGTATTGTTCATTTATCTAGAGTTTGGATTCTTGTCTATCTTATTTGTTTGTATGTATAGTTCTCTATTCTCAAAATATTTTAATTGAAACAGTTCTATAATGACTTTTCATATTCCTTTGAATCCTCCATAACATTAGACATACTAAGGAAAAGAAAGAAATTAGTAGTAATAATTCTTTGCAGACTATTTTGCAAGTTACTATTATGTTGTCATTCAAATAGCTAGAGTTCCATACCCTATATTTATTTTGTTATAGTAGCTACAATTGGGTTCGTCTAGGAGTGACTTCAAAGTTAAACTAGCAAAAAAATGTAAACTAGTGATTATATCTATCTTTTTTATCCCACTTGGGTAACTATACTTATTCCAATTATACCATTATAATTATTATTGATTGGTGGAGTATCTAAAACCCCATCTCTGATTGCACTTCTAATCCTTTTAAATATTTTTAACATGGAAAGATTGTTGTTATTATTGTTTACATTTAATATGTTACTCTTTTGTAGGTGACCAACCTTCTATTAGACTCATATGTTCTTTCACAATCTTTGCTTAATCAGTCCTAAGGAAAGTTTCTAAAGCCTCTTCATAATACTTGTGTGGAGCTTTTGAATTTCTTCATGTGTGTCTCTATTTAGAGCATGTAGGAAGTTATCATAGATTTTTCGATGATCCATGTGAGGAGTGTTGATGGTTGAATACAACAGTTACATTCATTAGGTTGGAAAATAAATCATTATATCACTCTTGTCTTGTTTAGCATTTAAATATTTCTTAATATTAGTTTGGACTTGAGTTTTTCATGTCAAAAGTTGCTAAAACTTTACCATTGAGTTGATTGAATCAATAGATGGAGATTTTTGATAACTAGTAATACTAATTAAGTCTCTTATATATTTATTTCTCAAGTTTGTATTATATTTCATCCAACTAGTTAATTGAACTTTTAGCTTTAGGATAAAGTTGATTAACTTCTTGAGTTTGTAATTCCATGCAACTATTATCTTTCACCTTCACAATCACATCCAAATAAAATTAATTATTAGTAATTGGATCACTAGATTTCTAGTAATATTGTCACACAAGTTCCAACAAATTAGTAATATTTCCTCCTTTGTTATTGGGAGAACATAACTCTTCTTTTAGATAAATTCTTATACTCAAATATTTGATCAATATGTCATCACATCTTTGCACTCGAAGTAAATTTGAGTGTGCATTCCCTTGTTCCTAAGAATTTTCTCTTTTGCTTCTAAAGTTTTGACATCACTATCATGAAACTCATCATCACATACCTTAGAAGCATTTGTTGTACTTTCATTTTCATATTTTTCCTTGAATGTGTTAGTGTAATTATTTAATTACACTTGATTATTTAAGTTCACTTAGGTAAGTTATTTATTTACTTAGATAAATGAGTACTTTTAAATTCCTTCTTTCATGGTATATCATTTTTTTCCTTATCCTCATGCTCATCAAATTTGGAAACTATAAGGCTATATAATGTAACTCATTCCTATCATTGAATCAATGACTTAATTTCGATATTGATCTCTCATATTTTCTCAATATTATATTTTATTTAATTTTTACATTCTACATGATCTATAGGTTACATGTTTTTTTTGTAATCTTCTATAGTCACTTAGATCTAGAGGCTTATATTTTCATTAAAACTTACTTGATATCAAAGATTTTTTGGTATCTTGATTTTATTTAGTCCTTTGATAAATTGATTTTTAATCGAAGATTTTTAGGAGAGTTATTAATATCATATTATTAGGGGTTTCTATTTTTTATTTTTATTGTAGGTGAATTATGGAGCTTGATGGATCAAATCTATTCTCACGATAGCATCTAAAAGGCTTAAGAAAGTCAAGATTAACTTTTATTTTGTCAAATTGAAGATCAAAAATATTTATTTATCAAGCAAGGGGTTGAAGATTGAATCATGAATAAATATAATAGACAAACATAAATCTATTATGTTTAAATTTATCATGCATTTATTCTAAATATAATATTCATGAATAAATTTAATTGATCATATGGTTGTATACCTTCCTTTGTAGCTTAGTTTTTTAAAATCACCCACTAATGTTAATTTAAAAAATATACTTTATTCATATATTCTCAGTAATGATAAAATGTAATAAATCAACTAAATGACGTGTTTATTTATGTGTAGGTTAAATAGAGTTCTTATCTCCCCTTAAATAAATTTAAATTGAATGAAAAATTGAATGTAAGATCAAGATCTAATTGGTTCCCATCATTTATGAATATTAAAATAAGAAATTTTTGGGTAATATAATAAATGTAAGGAAACAATATTTCTATATATTAGAGATATAGATTTATTGCAACATGGCAAGGTCCCATGTCACAATCATGTATATATATGAATAAAGTGTATTTTTTAATTTAACATTAGTGGATGATTTTAAAAAATTAAGCCATAAAGGAAGGTATGCAACCATATGATCACTTAAATTTATTCATGATTATCATATTTATAATAAATGCATAATAAATGAGATAAAACTATTTGAATGAATATGTATTTCTACATAGGTGTTACAATTACTGTATTTAAGATTTAATTTTATTGATATGTTGGGCGAATTCATGATTATTTGATCATATGTGTATGTCTTAAATAAACAAATTTCATTTAGCTATTTTTTTACATTTTACCATCATTGAGAAAATATGTGAATTAAATGTAATTGTTACTTTTGAGTTGGTATATGATGTCAAAATATACTAGTGTTTGTACTCTATGGAACATTATGATAATTTCTAGAAACTTATTCATGACCACCATAATTAGAAGAAATGCATGATAAATGCAATAAAACCATTTGAATGAATATAGTTTTTTTAAGTAATTTCATAAAAATAAGTTTTTCTATGAATTCATGATCATTTACATCAATCCTATGTGCATACATCTTAAATGTGTTTGGAAGAAAAGATATTGAATAAACATTATTCGAGGTCTATGTTGCCTCAAATAAATTATAGTTATAAACATGTAATATTATATTTCCTTCTATTTTATCATGTTAGGCATGTGTAGGAGTGTATAATAGAAGCATCCTACAAATATCTACAACTATCATTTTTTCATAAGTATAAGAAAATGATTAAATTATTTTGACCATATAGCCTAGTCATTCAATCATTACACAATGGGAAAATTACAAGTAGATAACATATATTTTTTCTTGACAAATAAAAAAATATGTGTTTGTGTGTGTACACATGCACACATGTGTGTGTGTGTGTGTGAGAGAGAGAGAGAGAGAGAGATCATATAACCATACAGTCTATTCATTTAGTAATTATACAGTAGGAAAAATACGAGGAGATAGCATATGTTTTTTCTTGTGTTAATTATTCTATTTTTAAGGATTGTGTGTGTGATCAAAATGGTCATTTAAATATTTTTATTTCCTTGAGAAAATATTAATAGAAGTCATTAATGGAGTCTTATGGTTGTTTTAGATAAAGTAGGGAAGACGCGATCCCTTGGTTACGGCCAACTTGAGACAAAGGAAATAGAGAGATAGGAAACAACACCACCATCAAACCAAAAAATAGCAGCAATATTAGTACGCAAGCCCACATTTAAAGTACTAACCATAGTCCAACCAGTACTAATAAAAAATAGTAAGTTTTTACTAGTATACTTAGTTCTACGTAAACCATTAATTAAATCAACAACACATCCTAGGTGGTGTTCCACCATAACATAGAGATAATAAAACAACAGTCTAAGATGTTAAAACAAAATGACAAAAAACTCATCATAAATAGAAGAGTAGTAGCAACAAGCC